>JBBBDQ010001007.1:0-65000 GCA_037127315.1 Ascarosepion bandense | reverse complement strand
CCTATGAAAAAAAATCCAGAGTGAAGCCTTGAAAGTGGTTGACTCTCAGCACTTACAACTTTCTAGCAACTCCATCAGTCAAGCCGATGTAATGCCCTGTATTTATTTGGATCTTGTCAGTATGGCTGAGAGTAGTGGGGCGGGAGTGCATATGGTCTGGGCAGCACATGGGCTTCATATGCCAGGCCAAGGCTTACACATTGGAAAGGTCACTCCAGTCTCACTACCAAATGAGTGAATTTTGACCCAACAGGGTGCTACCTTTATCTTGGAAGATAAATGGGTGCCTATGATATACTTTTATTTTACACGTGCGCACACAGATTTTCACAATATTAACCATTCATAATTTTTATGATTTTTAGAAGACTAATAAATGGATTCACAGAAATATTTACACTCTCAATGTGAAGGATATTTCATACACCATGCATAGTCTATATATAACACACAGTAACAGTTTTATGAATTTTACTAGATTTTTTACATTATCAACTAGATTAATGAAAGTCAAGAAACATTATGTAATTAATAAATTATAATTATGAAACATGCACATATTTTGCATAGATAAATTTTGATAACAAAATGTCATAAAGACAAAAATGTTTTGAAAAAAGTTTGATAAGTTATTCATTCATTGAATTTGTTGGATTTCTTCATAAAAAATAGACTGCAAAATATTTATAATTGTTTTACAAAGTTCACATCCATTGGTAAACTGCTGTTTGGTCAATGTAAACCTTTCCTTCATAAATTCTGAAATGGGTTAATGTTGGGCAAACAATCAGAGCACTTTATTGAATAAGTATTTTTGAAATTAATCAAAGATTCATTAGTTTTATTCACTGAATGTCATGGAGCATTGTTATGTTTAAAAATAATTTTCTTTCTAAAAGAATCTGGTTTCTTCTTGAACCACAACACAACATTTGCCTACTAAAAACAAAAAAAAAAAAATAAAAAATAAAGTATGCCTGAGCTACCAACTTCTGGAGCTTGCCATGGGTTTACAACTTCACCAGCTGTAATCCTGCACTAAGACATCCTGTCACCTTCGCCTTGCTGATGGTGTAACTTGTGAGGGTGGGTTTCAGCCAGTATATTAGGAACTGATATTTTCAATACTTCCTTACTGACACAATGACTAAAAATTTCTTAAGTTTGACAAAATTGAATTTTTCATAATAGAGTTTGGTAATTCCTTAACTTGTTCTTATCAGGCCTGCATCAGAATTGTCCAAGATCTTCAGCACAATTCTTCATAATTCGGTAGCACCTGCCAATAATTTTTATAAGCTCTCAAGTTATTAAACACTTATCTGTTAAATCAGCCTTGAATTGAAAGGTTCAAAATCATAATGTGGCTGTTAATATGGGGTTTCAAAATAGTTGACATTTGTTTGTATTTGTGTAGAATGAGTGGGCTTTCATATTAACTGCAAGTAATTCAGTAAATAAACCTTCAGATTCCAATATATATATATATATATATATATATATATATATATATATATATATATACTAATAAAACATGCAGTGATAGAAATAGTATAAGGGGATGTTGCAAAGTTCTCAGCATGATCCACTTCTGATCAAATGGCTAAAAGTCTTAATTATTTTTGTAATCCATTTTTGATCAGGGTGAGAACTTTTCAGCATCTGCTTGTGTGTGCATATTACAATATTACATAATATGTAAAATATATAAACTATGTACAAAATATTACAGTTAATGAATATTTTTCTGAGCTAGCAAACGGAGAAAAAAATTCAGTTTTTGTTTTCATATAAACCAATGAATATTCCTGAATACTGTTTGTTTTCGTTTTTTTTTTTTTGTAATACTAGATATGTTTTTGACAACTGTCTTTCACACAATCTGGTAATTTTTTAAAAAAATTTTTGATTAGTTTTAAATTTTATTTTGATTGATTTTTACCTAAATCTGGATGTTATTTTCATATCATGTGATCATTAAGCAATCAACATATATCAGAATGTAGCCATTAACATGAGTTGTACTTAAAGCCCATCATCTTCTAAACATATCTATCATTAAAGAAAAACTATCCAAAAATGAAAAGAAATTTAAATAAGACTATTGTGTCTACATTCACAGCTGTTGGCAAAATCAGATAAGGACTAAATTGAAAATTTGTTTGTCAGTGTGCATGTCAGATGAACACCAAGGATACAGGATGTGAGTTCAAATTTTATCAAAGGCATTGTTTTTATTTCCTTTTAAAGTCTATAGAAAGTAATAACTTTCATTGCTGCAAGAAAAGGGAGGAAATATACAATGAAAAAAAAAAAGCAGACAAAATTAATATTTTAAAATTAATGCTTCATCTAAGAAATTTGGGATTTCTACAGAAATGCACCACTCCAAGAACTAATAATTTTTTTTTCAAATTATAATCAAACAAGTACTTTAACTCACAAATATTGAAAAATATTTTTTTTTATATATATATTTTATAATAAAGGAGGGATTTAGTTTACCATGTAAATTTATTTCAACTTAATCCTCTCATGTTCGTACTACATGATAAAGCATATTCTTTATTTTTTCCTGTGTTGTTTTAATGCTTATATATAAAATTTCAAAACAACTGCAAAATATGAATTTAAAGTTATTTTCATTTTGTTTGGGGGGATTGTGTAGGGGAATGAATTTTAAACAATTTCAGACTGCTACATCTACAACTGATAGACGTGCTATAAAAAGATGACAAAGCTTGAAAAGTTTATATATATCATGGCTTGATCTTGGGTGTTATAAGAGGAATACCCTTGACAGGAAAAGCCTGCATGAGACAGATCACTTTCTCCACTGTGGCTGCTGAAGATGACCTGGTGACTAGAGAAAAATTAATTTTACACCACTGTCTCCACTTGACCATATCTCTTTTATGTTTTTTTTTTAAATCATATCACCCCGAGCAAGGCGGTAAGGCCACTGGTGTGCAGGGGGTAAGAGTGAATAGAATGGAAAAGAGAAAGCCAGAAACCACATCCTAAATGGGGAACAAGGGATGAGCCTCTACACCTGTTCAATAGACGTGGGTGGAGTGTAAACCGGGTGATAGTTCAGTCTATCTACTCCAATGTTGTGTTTACCAGAGACCAACTCACTGAAATTATTTGTATGTAAATGTAGAGAGGTTTGTGACTTAACTAAGCAAAGTTATTCCAACTTTGAAGTTTAGTGAAAGCATTATTATGATGTCTTCACTCCTCAGGGTTTTTGCTTCTTCTGCTCTGAGGAGTGAAGACATCACAATAATGCCTTCACAAAACTTCAAAATTGGCATAACTCTATTCAGCTAAGTGACAAAAGTCTCCACATTAATTCTCTAGTGCTATCTTGATATCAAGCACTTTATGACAAAAAACCTGCTTGCCAAAATGCATTTCTACCAGTAAACCACTAAAAAACACCAATCTCGGTACTAAGCATTATCACACCTTAACACTATCTATATATAGGTAATGATGTCAAATTCTTAAACAGAGGATAATTCAAATAGATCTATTAATTATAAATTATTAAAGAGATAGACCCATTCAAAGACTTCAATGGATACTTTCCTGAGCTTCATTTAGCACTATTTTTTTAACGCACACACGTTTTTAAGAAAAAGATTTTTGTTCATAAAATGCCTGGTCTGCGATTTTAACCAGCTTGTCTGACTGATTGAAATAAAAAAAAAAAAGAGAGAGATATAGACAAATTCATAACAGTGCGTGTATATATATATATAGTTATGTATCTTGATTTTGTTGTTAACATGTTCTCCCAATTGCTACACTTGAGCAATGAAATGTTAACCTTTCCCCCTCTACCACTTATAACATCAACTTCATAACACCCAGAAAAAATTTTTCCGGGCCATGTCACTTGACTTACAGATTTTTTTGATGTTCTGATAAAACTAAACCATTTGTAATTTGCAGACTGATGAAATAGGCACCAAAAACTTACATGTCGAAATAAATTATAATTTATAACCACCTTATAATTTGTGTTAGTTTTTACCTTTATGTATGCGTATATGTTCTAATAAATATGGAAATAAAAAAAAACCTATTAGCAGTATTTTTAATTTTGAGAAGGAACATCAGGTAAGTAAGGTTTTATTAATAGAACGAGTCTTATATATAAAAAAGGAAGTAGGTGGTATGAATAGAAATGTATGTTATGGTGCAGTGGATATTGGCTCGAGCCGAGTTCGAATTCCAGTCGTATTTGTTGCATTCACTTACATGAAAATACCCTTGGGAAAGGTATTGATTAGTTGCTTCTCACTCCAGATATAGGTTAAATAGCAGGACAAATTGGGAACCTATTGCCTTGGCTGGCAATCAGTCTACAGTAGAAAGTAATGGGGAAAAGCTTCTATCGAATCAGTCATGGATCGAAAGAGACATGATCACCCAAGTATGTATCATGTATGCCACTTAACTGACTGACTGCATAGAAATACCACAATAACAATGTTTGTTGTATTCATATTCCCAACATTTTTATATAGAAGACATATTTGATTAATGAAACAGTTACCTGAATAAGTTCTTTCTTGGAACAGAATACTTCACCCAATCTTGTCATTATGTTATAATTGTTGCTATGTAGCAGTGATTAAGAATTTTATCTCCAAGACCCTATGTATTATATTGAATTTGATTTACACTGGGTGTTCAACATTTGTAGCATTATGTGCTATCCTTAGCAATACTCAGTAAAAATCTATAATTATTTTCAAAACAGTAAATACTTTCATGTGAAACATTTTTTCAACTTATTTTACACATCATTCATATTTAACATGTAGTACAATCATTTTTCAGATTTGTTTGGTACAGAATCTTGTTGGTGTTTTTTTGCATATATTCCATCAGTTGGAATGATATCATATCTTTTGCTGACTTGCATTATTACATTGTATACTCTTTTCTGTTCATGATACCAGATTTATTAAAGGCCTTTCTTAGTTACATTTTTTTTTTTTGCATTTCTTTTTTGTTTCTGCCCACCATTATAAACTTACTCAAGAATTTTGTTTTCTTTTATCCTTTGTACATGAACATTGTTTAATTCTGTAGTTTCCTTTCTTAATCAGCTAGCTATGGGAACAGGTCATAACGTTTTGAATAATAATGTTAATGTTTTTTTTTATATTTTAAAAACAAGAAATTAAAAAAAGATGATGACAGTTTAAAAATACTACTGATGATTAGTTATACAAAATGACAGACAAAAATTCTATACTAACATTGTGTAAGCATTCCGATAAAGATCGAAGCATATTCTACTTATTTTATAAGACTTCATTTATTTATCTGAAGCTAATATTCACTTATATATTGTTTAGATTTTTGATAGCTTTCAAAGTAATCTCAGTCAGTTTTCTCTCTAGTAATGAGGAAACTTATTAGTTTAACTGTTTGGAAGTCAAAATAGTAAGCAAGGATTAATTCACCAGAAAAAACACAAAACTATGCCCACTTTTTCAACAATAAAAAAGAATACTGAGAAGCCTATTTTAGGACCTTAGAATTTTCTTATTAAAAATACAAGTTGGATTTTGATCTTCAAAGCCCCATTATATAATTAAATTATTTGTGACAATTATAAAAATAATACTGAAGAAGACACCATTTAATTTGCATACACACACAAGCATATGTGCCAGAGAGTGCTGAAAATTTCTCAGTTTAATAACCAAATGTCAGGCTACAAACTTACTGATCTGACTTTGTACACATGCAGAGATGAATTTGCTATGCCAATTGTGATAAATTTTAGTAATGATCTTTAAGATGATAACCTAATAATAATGTTAAGTAAAAGATATAAACTTGGAGCAATTTACATTGTTAGAATTAATTTTTCATTATAAAAATATACTCAGAATTTTTATTATAATCAATAGATAAATTTTAATTAATTTTAAGTAGAGATTTTGGTAACAATTGATTTTAATAAATGATAAAATTAAATAAAGTATATTAAAATTCCAGCAATTTGTATTCATTGTTATAAAAAATTGACATAAAAAATGACATAAAATTCATTGACTTGAAATATTTAAAATTCATTTTTTTAAAGCAAATGTTTGGGACAGACCAAATTTGATAAAAATGATCATTTGGTAATATTCTCTTTGATTATAATAAAAATTTTACTTCATATATATGAGATGCTACTAAGAAGTTCAGAGAATGTTAATAGCACCCACAAACCAAATGTAGTATGAACTTTTGCTGCAACTGTTTGTGAGCCAGTGTAAGGACCCTTTATGAAAGAGTCAAGATGAGTAATTTGGGTGGGTGAATTTTGTTGTTATTTTCCCTGAATTTATGAGTAACACTTTGAAAATCTGAAATTTCACATTCATCAGTTTCACTTGAATCAATGCATTTGCAATTACCTGTAAAAAGAAAACCAAAACTTTCACACAAATAATTGATAACATGTCTGCTATAGGAGTTCTTTAGGCACAATGAATATTTGCAGGTGGAATGGAATGCTGTATTAAAAGGTCAAATGATTTATGTTGGCATCTTCAGGTGATTTTATTTTCCCCTATATATTCTGCTTTTCATGTCAAAATCTTTCATTATGTTTTTTGGTAAACTTGAAAAGACTATGTGCAGTCTTTGTTCAAATTTTTTTAAAAAAGTTTTGCTTTCAAGATATGATAGAAAATCAAAATTTAAAACACAAAGTATGAAAGTAACCCATCCAAAATATGCTTCTATCAGTATTTGATTAATGAATAAGAAAATGTTATGATAAAATAAAGTAGGAAATCAGTTTGCTATTTTATTTAAACTATTTTTAGTCAAATTAGATTTTATGTTTTTCTATTATGCGAGAAAATTGAAAATAAACCAGTAAGTAACAAAAATAAAAATTTATAAATAATATTCAATTAGCAAATAAGAAAACATAGTTGATTTTTATACTAATTATTTATATAAACTATATCATGGGTAGTATTTATTAAAGGGGTCTGTCAAAACATTCATACTTTCTACTGGGATTGCCTTCACAATATTCTTGTATCACTTGTACAGATCCAACTGGAATTATCTTCAAGACTCTTTTTCATGCTACTGGTGAATAAGAATGGTTTACTGTATTTCTTTGGCTTTCCTTTATAACAACATAGAAGGATTAGTCTTATTTAAGCAGTCAATCTTTAGCAGAAGTTTCCACAGATTTTCCCAATGAAGACAGCTGGAAATGTTAATGTGATCCACAAGCTTATGTATCACAATTTTGCTCCATACACTTCTAATATATTTGGGTAATAACATGATATCAGTAGGCCTTTTGATGGATCAGACATCATATTGACTTTCAGCATAGAGACAACAGTTATGAATAAATTGATGATTCTTGTGAAGATTTTGTTTGCAGTAGAAATTGAGGCGAAGTCTCAGTGATTCTTGCATTTCCACCTGTTTCTAAGTAAATAATCAAGCTAACCCTGCAATTCTAGGGTATTTGACTTTGCAAATTGTTGCCTGATGTCTTAGAAACTGACAAAAATGCTCTAAGTTAGGTTCCTTTATAAGTTTTTCTCAGTCTATATCAAATAGTGGCCATCTTTTCTAATACACTGCCTAGATTTTCTCAGACAATGTCCATGTCCTTCATATCGATGGTTGCTTGTAGTTCTATAACTCTGTTAACACACCATTAGTCTCTCATCCCTTTCAAAATTTCAGCCTGTTACTTGAACTAGCAGTAAGTTGTAACCCTCTACCATCTATTAAATTCCATACCAAATCCAAAATGTTACTACCACCTTGCAATCTGATTGTGTGAATATTTTTAAGGATTTGGTTTTTCACAGTTTAATTTTATAACTTTATCAATAATTTAATTTTCACAGTTCTATTTAAAGCTTTAATACTATGCTTATTAATTTATATTAAATTGTTCAATATTTTGTGGATGTGAATAAATAATATTTAAATTATTTTCAACTCGTTTTGGGTTTACTATGGAAATGCATTGCTGTTAATCCATGATAAAAATGCACTGCAAGTGACAATAAAAACACACTGGTAAAAATTTATAATGAAAAGCATTGCAGATGATTTACTATGAAAATTGATTAAGAATGAGTTACTACACAATATCAGATTATATGAGTCAATACTTTCATAATGAAGTTGAAATGAGCCAACCAAAATCATTACAATTTCTATGGTATATTTAAGCAATATACAAAGTAAGTGCAATACAATAAATCTATACAGACTATAGAAACATTTGATTAACAAAATATCCCGTACAGCTGAATAAATTCTAATATATTAATAAACATTACATTCTATAATCTTTTATTGCATTTAATTTTATCATTGTTTGAATACTATTTTTAATTTTTAAATATGTCTCTTCAAAAAGAAGCAAAATAAAGAAGTTTTCTATTGGATTATTATCTGGACAGACTGTGGAGACATTCCATTAATTTAGCCTTTTAAAATATTTTTGGCCCAGAGTGCCTACCTTGCCAAGAAAATGATTTTAAAGTCAGTCAGTTGAGTGCCATACGTGATACACACTTGGGCGATCATGTCTTGAAAGAGACATGACTGACTGGGCAGAAGATTATCCCGCAGTAAGTTGCCATTGCTTTCTGCAGTAGACTGGTTGCTGACCAAGGCTATAGAACCCAATCTGTCCTGTTATTTAACCCATAACTGGAAGGAATAGGTGGATTAATACCTTTCCCAAGGGTATTTGTGTCTAAGTGAATGCAATGAATTCAGCTGGAATTCGAACTCGGCTCCCTGATTTCTCGTTCCGAGTCGATATCCAATGCTCCACAATGCACATCCGATTTTAAAGAATGAATTAATAAAATGCCTCCATCTATGTGGAATGTAAAGGAATATTGTCTTATATCAGTATACTTTAGCTTAAAGCTTCATAATTGTGAGTTGTTCTACCAAAAAAAAGTAGCTAGTCAAAACTTACAATAATTTTCTACATATATTTTAGCATTACTAGTGTCAACTTTGAAAGAAACTATTATTTTACTTCCTACAATACTAACTACTCCATGTTCTTCTCCATTGTTGTTGTCTGAGTCATGTTGGTTGACTATTTCTCTGAACGACTCAAACTCTAGCATAGCCATCACATTCATGCAATATAGTTATAAATATTATAGTTATAAATTCATCAGTAAAAAATCCTATTGAAAAATTAGTTTTCCTGTAATTTTTTTACCTAACTTACACACTTTTCTTTTTCAGGTTTACTTAAAAGTTAGAAGTTTGGTAACTTTCATATTTTAGCAAGTTTTTTAATATTCTGCATCTTTTCTGTTAACATTTGCAAAACCAGCTTGTTTTAGTTCAAATATTTTTTTGCTTTTCATGGTCATTACACATTTAATTTTTCATTAAATCTTTCTGTACCATTTTTAAAGAGAGTTATTTCTTGTTTTTATCATGCCAATATTTTCAATTTCTTTTTTTGAATGTACTTTAATCTCTGCTCAACTTTTCTGCTATTTCTTATGTTGTAATCGTATCACTCAATAACTTGACAACATATTTGTTTCTCTTTATAAGTTTTATCTTTCTGATAACCCATAGCAATCCTTATATATCTTAGATAAAAATAAATATCAACAACTATATTTATTTTCAATATGATGAACAAACTTTGAGTGGTATACTAAAATCACACACTACCAAATAAATAATTGGAACTATTTCTAATAAAAGTAGATATTATATGTTGAAATTCATATGGTATATTTATCATTAGTATATAAAAAAATCTTATTAACATTGGTTGGTTAATACTAATTTTAAGGTGAAAACACTATAAAATCTGAAATAGTGCATAAAAAATTAGGAAAATGCACTAAAATTATGTGACTTAAGTATAAAATATTCTAATATATACAAATGTGCACCACATAACAATCTATCTTTTCTCATTCTCTCATATATCCAAATGAATAAAATGAAAATATTTACAACAATCAAAACATTAATTTAAAACAGTGCTTAATATAGAAATAGAGCTAAGAATATTTATTATAAATTATATTTTAGAACATATTCAAACTACAATCTACTACAAAAGTGTACATTTTGTTTCGACATTGAAAGAACAATGTTTCATCAGGTAGTAAACGTTATTTTTGAAAAGAGATAGAAATTCACTTCATTTTATTGGCAAAATTTTTTTTATGCATGAGGTAAAGGGGGTAAGAAAAATGAGAAACCAGAATGGGGAATCATAAAAAGGACACAGAGGAAATAAAAAACAAAAAGAAGAAAACGAGAGAGAAAGAACTAAAGAGACATGATACCTAAATCTGGCACCTTTCTTTGATTCTTTCATCATTTCAAATTTTGCCAATAAAATTCCATCTCTTTTCAAAAATAATATTTACTACCTGATGAGACATTGTTCTTTCAATGTCAAAACAAAATGTACACTTTTGTAGTAGATTGTAGTTTGAACATGTTCTAAAATATAATTTTTATATATATATATATATATATATATATATATATATATATATAGATAGATAGATATTTCTTTTCACCTGTAAATATTTTGTATTTTCTTTTCAACAGATGATATCATTATAGTCATTGTTATAGTTTTTCTTTTATTTTTCCTCTTCAGTTTGTGTGTGTCTCTCTCTCTCTCGCACACAATTTAATTAAGATTTTCTAAGTATTATGGGAATGGACTAAAAAATATTAACAAAACCAGCTACATGTTCTTGTATTGTAATTAAATGTTGATTACTTTGGAGGATTTTCTTTTCGAGTTACTTTTGATCTATTTTAGTTTTAAATTTTATGAAGGATAAGGCTTAAAAAAAATAAATAATAATAATTTTTCTATTTTTAATTTGGAAATTCTTTTATTCATATTTCTAAAAAAAATTTTTTTTTATTACAGGTGTAACAGTGGCCTCAAAAAAAATATTAACAAAACCAGCCACACGTTCTTGTATTGTAATTAAATGTTGATTACTTTGGAGAATTTTTTTCTGAGTTACTTTTTATCTATTTTAGTTTTAAATTTTATGAAGGATAAGGCTTAAAAAAAAATAAGAATAAGAACTTTTCTATTTTTAATTTGGAGATTCTTTTATTCATATTTCTAAAAAAAATTTTTTTTTATTCCAGGTGTAACAGTGGCCTCGAATTATTCAAATGAAACATCTCAACAACTTTACATCTAGTCAAAGAAGGATTAATTAATTACAAATTAGTTTTTACCTGTGTGGGATGCAAAAAGAAAAAAATAACTTTTGATCATGTTAAACAAAGAACATACACTTAGTTAAAGACTGCAGACCAAAACTGTTGCATAAGATGTTACCTGTGATGTAATAATGATTTTATTTACATGCATGGATCGAAGTAAAGGGGAAGATTTGATTATCCATCAGAAATGTTTCAAACTCAAAAGATTAGTAGCCATTTGGGAATGTGAATAAATTATAAATGAAGTAATTTTATTGGACTGAAAATTTGAATATGAAACGAAAAAGAAAACAGTAATTTGAATAAAATAATGAGAAATTTTGCTAATATAAGCAAATGGTACAAATATTGGGAAATAATTGTCAACTGAAAATAATGGAAAATTAATTTAGTATAATTTAAAAAATACAAAAAAAGAAACATGGCAGACTTTATAGGGCTATGATTATTGAGCTAAAATATAGTGTAATAATAATAACTGCATGTAGTCATATTTATGATTTAAGAATGGTCCTCACAATTATTTTCCCTTGATTTGGTTTTTTTTTCATTGCTCAAAAATCATTTAAGAAAAATAATTTCAATAATTATTATAGTATTTTTATAGAACTGCAATAATTAGTGGTTGATTTTGTATAAAAAAAGACTGTTAAAGTTTACTGTTATAGCTGCTGATAAATCTATATTATAATGGCTAAAGGAAAGAAAAAATTCTATAAAAGAATCTAAGATATATAGAATTGTAATGTAATGGCAGATCTGTAATATTTTAAATTAAAATTTTTTAGTATATTGAGAAATAAAATTTTTTGTTTAAATGAATTTTGCCATTTTTTCTTCAATATCAAATTGATTTGAATGCAATATTAAAAAAAAGGTTTTATCAGACAACTTATTGTATAATTTAAATATAAATTCCTATCAATTTAAAATATAAACAAAAATTTTAATAAAGAAACTGCGTAAAGTTTATTTCTTGCTTACAAGGAAAGTTTCTATTATCTTATTTTCTTTTTTCAAAACTAGTAACTTTTTAAAAACAATGAAAATCTGCTTAGAAATTGTTTATAAAGCATATATATTCCAGAGAAAAACTGATTTTTTCTCTTCATCTAAACAAAGTGTACATTCTTAAAATGTGTAGTTTCAGTAAGAAATTTCACTCATTTCTGATAAAAATGAGTTAATAGATGAATGTTTGTGTAGGAAAAACCTGAAGTAATAGAGCAACAGATAATATATCTTAACCACTAAGCAAGATTTAAAAAGAAAGTCATTTGTTTGTATTGTAAAAGTATAAATTTTATTTTTTAGTTTTTGCATGACACATTTATAAACATTAAGTAAAAATAAATGTTAAATTGTAAAATCTTACTTTAAGAGTTTGATATTAAAATTGTCTCTTGGATCATTATGTTGATGATTTATTAATTTCATTTAAATAAAAAAAAGTAACTACTTCAAATGGAGTGTTAAATTTGTTTCAATTAACTTTTTATTAGAGTGAGCTGCTACTTTCTCATTGGGAAAATTACATGTTGGGTCAGTAAAGATTTAAGATATTTATTTTCAAGCTAAGGCAGCCATATTCATTGACAGTTATAATGATTGTATAAAAAATTGTTTTCATAAAAGAAAAACAAATTTTAGTCAAATGTGCATTAAATTCATATTGTTAATTCTTCATATGAAAACAAAACATTTTAAAACAGGATAGCACCAAAAGTAGAAAACATTGAGAAAAGGCAAAACCATTCAGTATATAAAATTTTAATTTATAGGGTCATCTATTGTACAAATTCTTAAAATAAAATTTTTTGACATTACATTGTAAAATATCACCATATAACTATATAAATCATAAGAATAAAGATATACAATAATAGTGTAATTTTCATATTAAGAAAAAGAAATATTTGTTCACAAATTAAAATAAATAATACTAAACAGAAAAAAATGATGTTCAAATCTGATCATCCAAATCCAGGATGAATGAATATACTAAAAACTTATAAATATTTAATTTTCTTTTTACTTGTCAACCATTTTCTTTTGTGCAATTTATATTATAAAAGAAAAGTTAATTCTCTGTCCATCACACACTGTCTGCGTGTGATTTTGCATGTGCATATGTAATATATATGTGTTCTGTGTGAGAGACTTACAGGTACTTGTGGCATTTAATGTACACACAAGCACACACACACATGCACATTTTGATTGTTTGAAATACGACACTGAAATAATACATTCCCCTACCACTCAGTCTAGACAACCCCTACTCTCAGCTGAACAATAAAATAATAGTTTTTTTTTTAATCCTCAAAATAAAATGAGTTAAGATTTTATTGAGTATTCAAAACATTTGATAAGAAATAGAAATATTTTAAAGTTTTTTTTAAATTTTGTAGAAATATTTTTAGGTCTGCCATTTAATTAAGATATACAGACAAACATACATGCAACCATAGATGCACACTATTTCAATGGACATCTGTGTCTCATGCGCAAATTTCTCTTTCTGTTTGGCAACAGCATGTTTGAAGTTATTTTTATGAATCCTATATTTAAACTGAATATATTTTCTAATAAATGCAGTATTTTAAATGGGGCAAAAATTTAACTTGATCATCTTGCATCAATAAAGCAACAGGTAATGAACTAGTCTTTACAATAGTCATTACTTTTTTTATGAGTAATTTTCTTCATTTTTAAAAATAAATCTTAATTCTTTTTAGATTTTTCCACATCAATTTCATAAACAGACTTGATAACTGCTGAGTTTATGATAAACTATTTTTTGGCTATTTTCTCTCTGAGTACACAGAAAGTAGTCAATTAAATGAATATTTACAGTAAAACAATCAATACTGATTGAATAGGCAGAAATTTAGGAATTTAATTTTACAAACAAGCTTTACTTTAAATTTGATGAATTTATAAATTAAAAAATTCAATACAAAAGAAACTGCAGGAATGTTAAAATAATAATGAAAAATTTGTGTTGTGAGGTGATAGTAACTTGTTTTCTTTGCATCAAAATAATAATAATAAAACAGACAATATGCTTCTTTGTACAATGAGCAATGTTTAATGGAGAAAAGAATAGTTATCATAAGAACAATCACCAAAAATCATAAAAATCTGAGAGAAGATTTTAAAGGATAAAATCTGTTCTCATTCAAATATTACAATGTATCCTATTCAACCCATGTATCCAATGGGTAACCAGTTCAACTTTGATCTTCCATCTCCAGCACTTTATCCAAATGACCATCACTCACAATCCCAACAGCAATGTAGCCCAAATGGTGAATCAACCCAGACAAACACAAAGCCCCGACTGGATCACATGATAAAGAGTCACGGGTCGCATGAAAAACCTTACAAGTGTGAAATTTGCCGCAAAGGTTTCTCAAGGAAGATTAACCTTAACAATCACGAGCAAGCTACATCAACAGACAAACATTATTATTGCAGCTATTGTGAGAAAGCATTCTCACAGCAGATCTTTGTAAAGAACCATGAACGGGTCCACACAGGTGAGAAGCCATTTAATTGCAATGACTGTGAAAAATCATTTAGCCAGCAGGTGAACTTGAAGAACCACCTGCGTACACATTCAGGAGAAAAGCCATTTCACTGCAGCATGTGCGAAAAATCCTTCAGCCAACAAGGCAACCTTAGTACTCATATGCGCACACACTCAGGGGAGAGGCCTTACAGCTGTGATACTTGTGATCGTACATTCACTCAGCGAGTTAATTTGGACAGCCACAAGCGTGTCCACACAGGTGACATGTTCACCTGCTCAACATGCTCAAAAGCATTCACATTAGAAATAAACCTACGTAATCATGAACGCATTCACACTGGCGAAAAGCCTTACACGTGTTCACACTGCAGCCGCCCATTCAGTCAACAAACAGCCCTCAAAAATCATGAACGTATACATACTGGACAGCGTCCTTATCATTGCACAGTTTGCAATAAATCTTTCTCCCAGCTTGGAAACCTAAGTATCCATCTTCGGACACATTCAGGAGAAAAACCATACAAGTGTGTGGATTGTGGTAAAGCCTTCAGTCAAAGGACCAATCTTGACAGTCATCGAAGGATTCACACCGGTGAACTTTTCAAATGTTCATACTGCCCTAAAGCATTCTATCAACAGATCAACCTTAAAAACCATGAACGTGTTCACACTGGTGAACGGCCATTCACATGCTCATTTTGCTCAAAGGCATTTAGCCAACAGACAGCTCTTAAAAATCATGAGCGTGTCCACACAGGAGAAAAACCCTACCAGTGTTCACTGTGCCCTAAGGCATTCAGCCAGCTTGGAAACCTTAGTATTCACATGCGCACACACACTGGCGTGAGGCCCTTTACCTGCTCCGAGTGTGGAAAGGCATTCAGCCAGAAAACAAACTTAGACAACCATAAGCGGATCCATACAGGAGATCTGTTTAAGTGTCAGTTCTGCCCCAAAGCATTCACATTACAGCTTCATCTCAACAACCATGAACGAGTGCACTCTGGTGAAAAGCCATTTCAGTGCACTGTGTGCTCAAAGGCCTTCAGCCAACAAGGTAACCTTAAAACCCATATGCGTATCCACACAGGAGAGAAGCCTTATAATTGTAACATCTGTGGCAAATGTTTTTCACAAAAGGGTAATCTTAACAATCATATGCGAACACACAATGTTGCAGCTAGCCATATTAATCACACCAATAGCAACCAAAACCATGATAATACAAGTCCACCAAGCATAACTGCTGGGCCTCGGTTACCGTCATTGAAGCCACACTTCAAGAAAGATATTGGTGGCAGTGGTAATGGTGGTAGTAGTGGTTCATGTGGTTTTGAAAAACCTCCATTCAGCTGTGACAGTCACCGGAGCTATATGCCTAAGCCACCACACAGATGTGGAGGTATGTCTAAGGACACCTGTTGTGGTTACAATAATAATAACTGCAATAGTTGTTGCAGTAGTAACAGTGGCTGTAATAGTAACAGTTGTAGTTCCAATAGCTGCAGTTCTAATAACTGCTGCACACCAAATAATGACCGGTCACACCACTATCAGCACCACCATCATCATCATCACCATCACCACCACCACTCTTCGATGATGGACAACCGGCATTGTGATTCACCACAAATGCCCTTGCGCTTACCCCCATCATCTGTCTCTTCATCTTGGATGGCTGCCTCGTATCTCCATGAAATGCCACAGAACTGGGAGAATAACTATTTGTGGTCCCGGGGTTTCCCAATGGGGCCTATGTCAGGTCCAGCCTGGCCTAATATGCCTGGCGGGGGTATGCATCATGGAGATTCGAAGCAGAGTCACAAATCAAAAGACATGAATTTGAATTCACATCAAAGCTCCCACTAAAGAACTATCTTGAGAGTTTTTATTATTTTCCTTTAAAAGAATTCAATTGAATTCAAGATCTTTGTAGCTTTAATGTTTATAATTTGTTTCCTATAGTAAGTACCTACAACTTACATATTTATTTACTTATGCATAAAATGTTGCATTGACAAGAAATAATTATTTTCCTACAATTTGACAATGTCCAAGTGGTATTTTTGTTTTAATTTTTGTCCAGATATTACTGTTAATTTGTCAGTGAGTGATAATTGAGATCTGATAAGAGTGATTCTAAAGTTAATTGTGTAATGTTTGTGTTAGCCAAACCTGCAACAAATGCATCAGATACAAGCATTTTTTATGCTTATGATCTAATGCAGTCATAACTGGGGTAGGGATCTTACACATCATAAATAGAATTTATGAATAAATTTGTTGATTCACCTTCCTCTTGTTTCCTTGAAAGAACTTGATGTAGATTAATGAAGACATTTTCATGTCCAGCTGGCCTAAGTCTTCTTCAAAACTAAGTGTGTCTTTCATTATGAGCAGTCCGTTTGCCCTGCCAGAGGAGAAGTATTTCTAGTTGATTGTCTTTTGTCATTTTTACAATTTTGATAGAAATTTTCAGCATGCTTTCTAGTAATTATTTTTTCTCTCTACTTGGGATTTCAAAGAGGTGAATTTAGTGTCTTAGTATTATCATTCAAACTGTTGAAAATATTCTTTCTAGATCAGATTTAACTGGTTGAAAAAAATCACCATGATACAACCACAATCAATAAAAATGAAAAAGATTTTTTTTTCTCAAAACTGTACATAAAGTTCAGTAAATAGGTGTGTTGGAAAACTCCTAACACACTGGTATGGTAATCAGCAAGCATTTAATCTTCCCTCTTTTGACTTTTGGTTGGGGAAGATCACTTGGGACTAAAATATGAAATGCATTATTTCTTGCTATATACGGTACTCATTTTTTTCTCTTAAGAAAACATCTGCATCTTTAGGTACATGACGAGAAAACACAATTTGCAAAATTGCTTAAACCTTTGAAACTTGCTTATTATGCATAAATGGGCTTATCAATATAAAACACATCTCTAATACCAGAATGAATAATTTATTCAATGTGGTTTCTGTTATTTTCACTTACAGCCTCAACATGAACTGAAAAAACTGTGCAACTCTTCCTCATAAAACACTTGGATATACTTGATAGCAACCTCGAGGGTATTGATGGTGTATTGAGTGGTCTTGTTGATTGCATGCTCTAAAACGCATTTCACAGCAGAGTTCAAGTCTAGACTGGAGAACCAGAAGTTAGCAATGTTAGTGTTACAGAACTTTTGTACCTTGGCTGTATGACTGTGAGCACCATTCTGGGTCCTCAGTTGTCCTCTGAGTGGTTGGCTTTGAGTGAAATAATATTCATTTGTAAGGACTTTTATCTATTGCCAAGGAGAGTATAATTTTTGATTGTACTAAATCTTTTTTAAGAAATTCACATACTTGGTAACAGGAACATTACTGTAAAGAGATTTTATATCTAAAGTAACCATGAGTTTATCAGTCACATTTATCTCTATTAGTCTTTTGACCAGGTTGCTACAATTTTTAATATGTGAATAGCTAACTGTTAAGAAAAAAAATGGTGTCAAGATGTTTGTTACAATTTTGGTAGTCTGTAGGGAGCACTGTCAATACTAAATATTAGGGGGTTAAATTGAAATGCTTGCTTTGAGCATTTGGGGTAGACCATCCTATCCCTAACAACAGATAAAAATTTGTCAACTCATGTTATTTCAATTTTGACAATGATTCTTATAATTACAAGTCACAATACTGATGGGGGGTGGGGAGCACATCCTAGCAGTGTTTTAGCTTATCTTTTCTTAGGATTTCTCAAGAATGTTCCCATCTAAGATATTTTGCCTAAACAGTCAACCTATTTCCAATATAAAGATGAAAATATCCCTACAAAACAATATTACCTGATCTTGTAAACAAACTAAACATCCAACATAAAACTGAATTTATTTTTGAAACAGAAAGAAACAACACATTACTTTTCCTTTATATCATGGTAAACTACACACATACAAATATATATATATGACTTAGGATCAAATATAGATTAGAATTAAACAAAATGATAGGATAGGAAACGTTTATAAATTTTACAGGTTTCAATTTTATTTAAGTTTGAATCAGAATTGGTGGGTGATGAATTATGGAAGAGCATTTTCTGATATTTTTCTGTATTGTTTCTTTGTCATTGGTCAGGTAGGCCTTATATGCTCTCATCTTGTGGTGTTAATGCATGTGTGTGTATGTTCAGATTCTAGTGAGTATTTTCATGTTAGTCTGGTATTATCTGTGTGAATAATTCCTGAAGATGGTAGTGGAATGTTGGCGTGTGTTTGTGCATTATATTTCTAGTTGGTTCTGCTGGATTTGGAAGATAATGTGTGTGTATGTGTATAGTGGGCATTTTTGTTTGGTAGTGTCTGTACATTAAATAGAGGATGTTTGGTGCATGAGTGGAAGACTTAGCTTACATTAGCTGCAGGTATGCTTTACTATGAAGAAAATATTTAGTAATAATAATACTGTCCCATAGATAAGCACATGATAAACACAGTCAGTCAGTTAAGTGCCATACATGATACACGCTTTGAGTGATCAGAAGATTATCTCTCAGTAGGTTGCCATTGCTTTCTGTGGTAGACTGGTTGCCGTCCAAGGCTACAGAACCCAATCTGTCCTATTATTTAACCCGTAACTGGAGGGAAGAGACAAATTAATACCTTTCCCAAGGGTATTTGTGTGTAAGTGAATTCAAGGAATGTCAACTGGGATTCAAACTCGGTTGAATCCCAGTTGATTTTTTTTATATCACTAGCTTTCATAAAATCCATTGTTAAAGAATATAAGATCTGCATAACTGCAGCTGATATAACCTAAGTCTTTCACTCCAACACCAAACATTCCCCAATCTATAGATACTACCAGACAGAAACAAAAATGCCCACTAGACACACATGCATTATCCCCCAAGATCAACTAGAAATATGATGCACAAACCTACATGCCAACATCCCACTACCATAATCAGAAACACACAGACACTACCAGACTAACGCAAAATTTCCTACTAGAATCTAAACAAGCACATATACATACTTTAACACCACAAGACAAAGACATATGAAGTCTACCAAACCAAGAAAAAAATCACACATAACTAAAAGTACTGGAACTTTCACTTCCATAATTCATTTTCCAATGATTTCTGAGAAAGCTCAAATAAAAATGAAACATGTTAAATTTACAAATATTTCCTATGTGTTACTTAAAATATACACAGACATGTGTGTTCCTGTGTGTGTGTGTGCACAAAACCCACAATAAATACATATAGTCACAACATTATCAGCAAAAGCTTTTTGATAGTGGCTTATGCAACCTGAAAGTCATCAATTTATATTTAAATTTCATATAAAGTTGATTTAAGCAGTAAGTATTTATCCAAACAAATTCTATTAAATTCAACCAACAAGGTTTGTTGGTTTAAGATTTTTATTAAATTTTTAAAAATTTTGAATAAGTTCTTGTACATTGGGTTCAAAATTCTGGATAAACTCTACACATGTTTTTGTTCAAATATTTTTGATCATCTCAGTCATTATCAAGAACTAGCTGTTTTTACTGTGGGTGACAGTTTTTGATGACTATCTCTTGGTATTTTTTAGAGAACTGGAATTCAAATGAGTACAAAGTGGTGTTATATGTAATAGTTTAATGGAGCTAGACCACACCAGAAAACATGATTTAAATAGTTTATATGTATTAATATTACTTTGCAAACATATTAAATATTTTATAAACACTTGAAGAATCACATAAAATATCTTTCCTCACAGGGAGACACTATCAACTTGGTACTCTGTGTTGGTTCCATATAGGTCTGGCATCTCTCTCATTAACATTTGACATTGTATTTAAATTTTTGAATATCAAATTTGACTGGGAAACAAGGAGTTGAAAGTGAGTTCCACAAGCAAGATGTGCAAGAGAAGAAACTGTTAACATTAAACTTACGATTACATCTCATCATTTCAATTGTAAAATGACAAGACCTTATCACTAATCTAGTACTCCACTTAAATACATAAAATCTATGTATCATAGATGAAAGTTAATCAGAACAATTACCGTAAAGTATTTATAAAAAAGTACAGGGAAGCTACACTATAGCAGTGGAAAAAGTAACTAAAACCAAGGTGCAAGTCAGAACTAATAACATTGCAGATTTTTTTTTTAAATTTATTAAGAATCTCTAAATACATAGCAAAAGCACCAGACTGGATGTGGTTGCAATATTTAAAGCAGATATGAATAGCAGACTTTAAATATGCAAGATAGCCTCTGGTGAGAAAAAGTGTTTAGTACAACATATTGAACCAATTTTACTAGCAGCAGACCTAGCAATTAATTCAATTATAATCTCTCCACTTCATGTCAATGGAGAGTTGCTTTTCTGGAGGTTAGCATCAGCCATGCTGATGGATAACAAAAGGGGCTTTCTCCGATGGTGAAAAAAAGGGCAGGTTTGTTTTGGAGGTGTTTAAATTAACAAGCCATTCCTCATCCATCGAACAACAGATTTTAAGGTATTTTTTAAATCAGTTGCCAATCTGACCTTATTGAACCAACCAAGTTTACTATTAAAAGAGGAATATACAAATATATATATGTATATATATATTTATATATTCATCATCCACATACAAGCCTGTTTTACTGTATAACAGCTCATCAGTGTGGCTAGACATCCACTTGCCTCCAGTTGGGATTGAAACTCGACTGATTTGGTGTCTGTTGGAGCCACTAACCCCAAAGCCATAGGCACATGGAATCAGAGAAGGGAAATTTTAACGCGATATATAAGTGGCGTATACACACGCTAGTCACTGAAAGAACTCAATTCATTGTTGAAGAGTTATGCATAAGACACACTTAAGGACGAGGACCATGGTGAAAAATCACAAACTATAAAAACAAGTAGTTTAATGATATTTGTTAAAAACAGAAAAAAAGGTTTAAAAAAGATTAACAAATTCAGGGATAAAAATAAGTACTGTTAAGAAAAGAGGAAAAATAATATTCCCTGTCATAAACGTTCACTAAGAGACCTGAATAAATCCAATTGGAGCTTGAGATCTTTTTTGTTTGCACAGAAAAGGAGGGTTTAACTGTATCGTCAAAGACTTCAGGACAATGAGGTGGAATAGAGAATGACCTCTGTGCAAAACAAAAAAGCAATCTGCAGAGTAAGAGTTACCACATTTCTTTATAGTCAACAAGTTTTTCACTAATGACAGAATTTTTTGATAAATTACACTTTTCCAAGTTTATTTCTCAGAAAAACTTACTTTGTCATAATTCTAATAATCAAAAGTTTTCTAATTTTTAAAAATTTTTGATTAAAAAATAAATTTGGTGCCCCCTCTTACACAGATAAGCACATATTTAATTTATCTGCAAATATTGTGGGATATTGAGAAGTTTTGTTTTGTCTAGAGGTCTGGAAATCCGTGTGCCTCCTCTTTATATTGATAAGGTATCGTATTCAGTGAATTTGAGTTTCTTTTTTTCTCAACTGAAAATGAAATGAACCTTCTTCCAGTGATAACTTAAATTTTGTTAGGTCTCATTTGAATGATCTAGCACATAAATTTGTTCATTTGGACATTTCTTCTCGTAAGTTTGTTTGGGGAAGAAATCATTTTTTCCCTTTAGTCCAACCCTAACATTTACATTACCCAACCAGATAAAGAATCTGGTGTGGTCATTCTCAATCTGTTTGATTGTTTCTAAAATGATGTTGATTTTGAGTGATGATAGCAAATTTTTGTGTTTGGGCAACTTGGATGACGATAATACTCCGTGTACTGAAACCAAACTCCAGAAAAAGTTTTTACAATTGTTCAAAAGTAAATTTTTGTTGAAGGAAGTCTATGATACTATTCGCCTGGTTGGTTCTCAATGACCGAGGTTGCATGGATTACCTAAAATTCATAAGATTGACACTCTGCTTAAACTGGTCTTATCTATAATTGGATCAGCACAGCATAAATTGGCGACATGGTTGATTGACTTTCTGGATCCAGTCCGCCAATATTCTACTTTTTGTATCCTTGACTCCTTTTACTTTGCAACAGGTATCCAAAACTTTCCTTGTAATGCAAAATCTTGTTATCTTGCTTCTTTTGATATCAGTAGCTTGTTTACCAATGTCCCATTGATAGAGGTTATCAATATATGTGCTGATTATTTATATAGAGATTCTGTTAGGGCTCCTTCTTTTCCTGAAAAAGTTTTTGTCAAACTAATGGAATTGGCTACTAGGTCCGTTTCATTTAGTTTCAACAACATAATGTACCACCAAATTGACAGTATTTCTGTGGGCTCTTCTCTTGGTCCTACTTTGGCAGATATTTTTATATAAAAAAAAAAAAATCATTTGATGAGCACACTAAACTGGCATTTTATGTTCACTATGTTGAAACTTTTGCTTGTTTTTCATCATATAGTGAAGCTTTGTTGTTCTTTCACTTTCTTAATGATTTGCACCCTGCACTTAAATTTACTATGGAAGTTGAAAAGAACACCCAACTTCCCTTCCTTGATGTTTTGATTTACAAAAAACAAATAAAAGAAAAAAAAAAAAAAAACATTCTTTCGTTATTTTGGTGTATAGGAAACCACCTACTTTTTCGGGTTGGGAATCTTTTGCTCCAAGGACCCGAAAGATCAATCTCATTAAAACCCTAACACACTGTGCACTCATGATTTGTTCTAACTTTTGATCATGAGACTGACAATATTAGGAGTATTTTTATAAGAAATGGTTACCTTCTGCCAATTGTCACTAGGATAATCAATTCCAAAATGAAATCTTTTTGGGAGAATAAGAGGTCTGGGCTATTAAACTGCACCCTCTATTTGAAGGTACCTTGGATTGGTTCTAATGGCCCATCCATTGTTGACAAGGTACCTTTATTTCTTGTAATTTCGGGGCTCTGACTTCATGTCCTGCTTTTCCTTCATTTCATAAGAACGTCCTACCTATCTTACAGTTAAGTAATGTTTATAAATTTATATGTTGATGTGGTGTCGACTATATAGGTTGGATGATTCAAAGGTTAGAGGTTCACGTGTCACAGCATGTACCCCGTTCTATTCATGAGCACTGCCCTATTTCTGAGAGTGTTCACAGATGTCCAAATCTGCCATTGGGAAACACTTGTTGACTATAAAGGAATGTGGTAACTCTTACTATGCCGATCACTTTTCTGTTTTGCACAGAAGTTGTTCTCTATTCCACCTCATTGTCCTGGAGGCTTTGACAAAGTCAAACTCCTCTGTGCAAAAAAAAATCTCAAGCTCCAATTGGATTTATCTGGGTCTCTTGGTGAAGGTTTATGACGGGGTGATTTTTTCCCCATTCCTTTTCTGAAAATTATCTATTTTCATCACTGAATTTAAAATTTTCTTCTGACATATACCAATGACTAGTTTTGTCAAATGAAAGGCTTGTCTCTGGTTTTGCTTTTTATTTTTTAATTTTAAAGTGGATCTTTTGATCTTTTTTGAAATCTTTTTTTCTGTTTTTAAACGATATCATTAAACTATTGTTTTTATAGTTTGTCATTTCTCACCATGGTCCTCCTCCTTAAGTATGTATTGGCATTTTGTTCTACGAAAAAAACTTATATATATATATATATATATATATATATATATATTAGTCATCCGCAGACAGATCTGTTTTGCTCTATCACAGCTCATCAGTACGGTTAGACTGATTACTTTTAACCCAGGATTGAAACCCAACTGAATTGGCGTATATATATATATATATATAGGGTATACAGATCTGTTTCACTGTGATACAGATCTGTCTGCAGATGACTATTCACACTCTCACATCTTGATTGCTCATTCTGGAAGAATAATAGACTTTGAAAAACAGTAGCTACTCTAGCATATACACATCATTCATTCAGTAATGAATTAGAACACTCTCAGCTATTGGCCATGTATAATGATAATATACACACTAAAAAGTCTGCCTCCTTCTACCGAGTGCCCATAGCTCAGAGGTAGATTCGCTGACTGATGCCAATTCAGTCGGGTTTCAATCCTGGGTAAAAAGCAATCGAATGTCTAACCATACTGATGAGCTGTGATACAGCGAAACAGATATGTCTGCAGATGACTATACACACACACACACAAGTGCTGAATATTTCTTGGTTTGAAGAAAAGGAATTCCTTCTCCTAAGAAACATTAGCATTCGAAATTCTGACTTTTACCTAGACTTGAAATTTGATCAAAAGCATTGATTGGAAATGTATATCTCAGCCATAAAGCAAATTCAGAAGTTAAATTTATTTATTGGAATCTTATTAATCCTTACAGTTAGCATTATCAATGTGGAATTATTTTGGTGGAGAAATTTGAAGATTTTCTACTTCAAAAATCTTACAAAGGGCCATCTGTGGGAAACAAAATAAAAATTTGAAGGTACTGAATTTGTTGTAAACAGATTTTACTTAAAAGGCTGTATTAAACTATACATAAAGTTCATATACTTAATTTTTATTGTTAAAAAATTTAGAAATTGTTACAAAACATCACAATTAAAAAATATCTACAACCTATTTAAAAATATTTCTGAAACTATTATAATTTATAAAGTCTTGATTTATATAATAATTTATAAAGCAGCCATTGATTCGTTTTAAAACTGTACTTCCTAAAAATATATTTATTCTTTGAACCGGTGTATGCTATATTGCATTTTATTATACAAGTCAATGTTTTTACAAAATATTAACACATTATGTGCCTCAACATAGGGTAATGGTATGTCAAGATCATCTGTTTGACCATTACTAATCTGCAAGGTTGATCCTCAAGAAATTTTGCATTAAATACCCCAACAAGAGTTGATATATAAAAATCATGAGCTCCCAGCCAAAAACTGGTATCAACCAACTAAGGTTGGTAAACTTTTCAGGATATAAGTAATAATACTAGTAGGTCTCTATCTTTATTAAAAATAATAACTTATTTTTTGTTATTTCAAGTTTCATTATACAAACAAATTTTGAAATATTTTTTAACAGGGAGGGATAAGTTGAAATTCACAAGATATATTGCTAATAAAAATATCACCTGAAAATTTTATTTACATCATTGTAGCAGTTTTTAGAGCTTCTCAGAAATCTTTATTTAAATATCGTTTCCAATGCTCACATAAATCTTTTCAAAGAATTTTTCACTGAAACAATATCCAATGAGGTTGGAGGCTATCCCATTAATTTGGGTTCTTTAAAACCTTTTAACAAAATGGGTAATAGTCAGTTTTTCAAAATTTGAAGTTGGGTATTATCTTGCATGAATATACTCTTAAGCTTAAAGATTCTGAGTTATGAACTGTGCCACACAAAAAAGTGGCTTTTTCAGGAACTTAAAATAATTCTCTACATTTATCTTGATATCACCAACATCAGTTTTGAAAGGAAATACAATTTTATTACCTACAATACTACTCAAAAAACATTACTTTTTTTCCTCATTGTTGCTTTCTAAATCAAGTTGGTTGTCAATATTTGTGAAGGACGATTCATAATTACTGCTGAGAAATAAATTTTCATATGCTTTTTTCCTTTACTCATGGGTTTCTTTTTCTGATGTTTACTTAAAAGGTGGAAGATTGGTTGCTTTCATGTATTTGGCCAGTGTTTTTAATATTCTACATGTTTTCTTTTTGTTTAAATTGGCAACACCAGTTTCTTGAATTATTTTCTTGTAGGTCAATTTACTTTTCTTGTTTATCAGCAGTTTGATTTTTTTCCTAAACCTCTCTTTGTGATATTCTTAAAGTCAGTTTTTTGATGTTTTCAATTTCATTTTTGATTGATGTTTCATCTTGGTTCAAACTTTTTATAATGACTCATATTATGTTCATATCACCCAATAACTTTACAATATTTTATTTCTCTTTTTCAGTTGTATCTTTCTTACAGTTTATGGGAATATTTATATAACTGTTTCAAAAAACAAACTGTAACTGTCAATAACTACATGATTATTTCTAATAGAATGAATAACACTTAAGATGCATAATAAAAGTTCACATCACTAAAGAAGTTATTTTAAATATTTCTCATAAAACAAACTGAAATTCTGTCAGTATATCTATCAAATAAATGTAAATATATTCTGAAAATGTTATCAACACCTATTGGTTAATACCAATTTTAATGTGTAGACACTTTCATAATAAAACCTGACAGTACACACACACACACACAGAGTGTGTTCTTTACAAATTAGATTCAGTAAAATTAAAAAACATTATTCTATATGAAATGATCTTTTTGACTTTAACATTTTTAAAAAATATTTGAACATCACCTTTTCCCAATGGAATAAAGTATTTTTAAAAATAGCTTTCTCTGACATTTGCTTTTTAGCAGAAAATGTTGAAGCCATTAAAGAAGCTTATTGTAAACAGAGCTAAAGGACTGTTTGCAAAAAGACTGGCCTCAAGTGAAGGCTATTTTTAACTTAAATTCATCAAATTTTTTTATTACTCTTTCATCTAATAAAAAGACAGAAATTTCCATGTAAAACATCTTTGTTTAATAATAGCTAAGTAAATTACTGCAATATTTGTCTATATTTTTGAGATGATGTATTGTAAATATTTATGTTGTTTAAATTATTCAGACTATTGTTCTCATCTTTGTTGCTATATTCACAATGTTTTAGGTGTTGTATGCTCCAGCCTTCTTTAAGTGATTGGAATTTTGAATTAAACCCTGAGCCATGTGTAAAAGATAAAAGTTAGTTGAATCCAGTAACTTGACCCAAAGAGCCACGAGTTCAATACCTGGCTACAGCGGAAGTGAACAAAAACTTGAAGAGTTGAGTTAAAGGGTGATAACTGATAATGAAACATGCAGAAGAGGCATGATATGTGGAACTAGAACCCTCTACCTTGGTGGACAAAATAAAGGGTTCAGTTTGAAATTTCAATCATATGAAGAAAGCCAGAGTGTACAACGGCCAAAACATCACAAATATGGCAAGAAAGATGAGGACAAAAGTCTGAACAATGTAAATAGTGCAAATAAATGACTGCATTACTGAAAAAATAGACTTAGAACACCTTACATTCTTCAGACAATTTATAAATATGAAGAATGAAAATACTTGAATAAAGAAACCGGATTAGTAGCCAATATTTGAGTTAAACCAGTTACTCATACTTGTTTGCTAGTCGCATATTGATTGCCTATCTTTAGTTTATTTTCATCTTTTTTGAACTATAAAAATGATACAGAGTCTACTTTGGAAATAAACAGAGGAATTAGTTTAATTTTAAAATCTAATACAAAACTGTTCCCAATTTTTTTTTGTCATGGACATAATAGCTCAAGATACACGAATCAGTTTGATTCTAATATCAGATAAATCCACTTTATTTAATTCCCATGGTCTCTCTTTTAATGTCTTACAAGTTTATTCTTCAGTGTTGTTTTAATCCATCCAATGGATATAAATAGCAGTCATTTTTTTTAAATTTCTCACAAGCAATTTCTGATACAATCTTATTCTTTTGGTAGCAAATATTTTTACTGCTTGATGCACTTCATAACCCCTGAAGTCATTTCCATCTGTCTTACAAAAAAAGGAAACATTTCCTTAAAAGAATTTTCTCATAAACTAACTGGAACATTAGATGGTATAATATTGAGATACTGTAAGCAAAAAGTTTTAGAAATTCTGTTTGACATTTTTTTATTAATTTATTTTTATAGATACATTTTAGAAATTTGTGAGAATAAAACTAACTGCTCATATATAAAATTTCTTTTTTGTTTGTTTATTTTAGTTTGATTTCTCATGTGTGCAGAGTAATACTGAATGTGACTAAGACTGTTTGTTTAGTACGGTGTTATTTGGTATGAAGGTTCTTGAAGAAGGCATAGATTCTAAATCAGTGAATCACATTCATTTATATTAATAACTGATATTCCATTTAAAAAATGAAAGAGAAAAAAAATGTTTGCCTATCGTCCTGTTCACACTTCTCCCCGACCTTTTGAACAGGTATAGTTAGAGGTTTAATCTCTTGTTCCCTGTTTAGGATTGGGTTTCTGGATCCTTCTCAAAAAAATCTTTTTTATTCTCTTTTACTCCCATTTAGAGTAGCTGCTTTCATCTTAATGGCATTTTTGTCTTGTTTGGGATGATTTGTTTAAGAAAAAAAAAAATTGTGATTGTGATCATAAATCTAAAAATCATTTATCAGTCACACTCACATGCAATATTTTAGACAAATTTGAGATACAAGATTTAAATAAAAACAAATGGTGAGAATTTTTGTTTTTTGATTCTCACTGGGCATCACAATGACCTTGTCACCTTATCAGTGGTGAACCTACATTACAAAGATGAAATCTGGAAAAGAAAGTCTGAGATTGCTTCCAGAGTTGTTTTCTGATTTCCAAAAGTTGGTTTCGCATGTTTTTTCGCCCCTTTTGACTACTGCTTGAACAGTATGGCGCCAGCCTTTATAATCGTCTGCTATCTGTTCACAACTACCAGGGTCGATGTCTGAGTTTTCAGATCCCTCTTTCAGACGTTTTTGAATAATAATTCACCATAATTGAATTTTGCTTGTGAAACCAAATTAGTATTTACAAGAACTATTAGTATTAAACTACAAGTGAAAAAATATATATTTTAAAAAAATCTAAAACAAATGAAGGAAATAACAAACTAGTTTGTAAGAAAAAATAAAGACTAAAAAAAGTTAAATGGAATTCATTTTCATTTAACTTTTTTTGGTGAAGAAATGATCTAAGGGAGGTAACTAAAATTTGTTTCCTATTTTGTTCAAACTTCTTAATTTTGAAAAAATAATTTGTCGAAACAAACATTCAATTTCCTGGTCATTCCTTGTAGGATTTCTTGTGGACATGAATCACTTAAAAAAATTTGGTGAAAACTTTGTTAATCAAGTAAACGATTAAATGACAAAGATGACATTTTGAAAAAATTATTTATAAAACTGGAGTTAGAAAAAATATGACTGAGTGAAAAAAAGCCAATAAAACTTTTCCCACGATTACAATTTATTCAATAAGGAAACAGAAATTGTATTTTAAAGGTTTTTACTTTCATTACTAGTGTAATTTTACACTGACTTACTTAACAATAACATTTTCCAATGAACCAGAAGATTCTCGCTCCAAGTCGAATTAAAAAACAAATGTTTAAACACAACGATAACATTAACAACATTCATCACAACATTAATGTCAAAACAACGGAGGTTTTATCACAAATATTATGAAAAGATAATTTTGGATGTCAGTCAAAAAAATAAAAATAAAAACATTAATGTTGGGTAAGCTAAATATTAATTTTAACAAAGTGTTTGTTTATGTCATATCAATTTCAACATGAGCGTCTTGAGAAGAAGGTCATAGCAACAAAAAGAGAAGCCATACATTCGTGTTCGAATACTTGAATACTCCTATCAGGCAAAAATAGGAGAAAATCGAAATACTCCCTTACCTCATTAATGTGTTGCGCTGTTGCCGCTTTGGTTGGAATCAGAAAAGAAGGGTAGGCCTATTTATCCGCACGCCCACTCGAAGAGAATATGACACAAAGGGCCTTCCTTGTGACAAGGCCGAAAAAAATGGTTATTCCACGAGTACTTGAAGGCCAAAACCCCAAAAATAGTTAGTCCCGTCGGCATTTTCCCTTTGGCGGACGATTCAGGTATCCCTATACATCTCCCATGGAAGGGGCATTGCCTAATGAGGACGGGACCCTGGGAGTGGCCCTAATGTTTATTTGTCTCAAGGCCGAGACGGAAACTTGTCACTGTGTTTCCTAATATATGTTTTGAAAATATGCGGGAAGATTAATTGTTCAAGGGCAATTAACTCTTGATCAACCCAACACGACAAATTTCTGTTCAACTGTGAAACTAATGGTTTAAGTGAAAAAGTGGTTTCAGTAAGCATAAAGGCATAGTGGTAGAGAAATACTGATCAAAATTTTCTAAAAACTCCGATTTGCTTGACTAGTCTGCATTTTTAATTTGAGCTTAAAAAAAGTGGGATTGGTAAATCTTGTAAATACATTGAAAGCTAACAAATGGCAATATTCACTTATGGCGGCCAGAATTGTAGTTAAAATTCAGAAAAACTGTTTGTATTACATAATGTTAATAAAACTATTCCTATTACAATGTTGAATATTTAAAAACAATAATGAAAAAAAAAGCAATATCTGGTTGAACAAGATTGACTAGGTTATCCATATAGATACAACAGACATTAAAAATTCAAATCCAATGTTATCTGTTCTTGTATTTTCTTTATTCCTTTATGCAAAATTGCAACTGATTTTATTTACCTTACCTCACCATGAAGGTAGGATGTGACACAAAAACATCCCCCCCCCCATTTGCATACATATGGCCCAAGGACAAAAATTGCCTAGTCTGCACAGTTACCATCACAATATTAAACTGGCTTCACCTTTTAGTTCAATGAAGAAGATACATTTTTTACCATTTTAAAATGAAGAGAACATATACTACACATTAATCCTAGACTAAAGACTGAGAAACAATTGTAACTGATGTTTGTTGTTTTTGTTCATCTTTATATAAGACACCCTTGATAAAATCATTCTGAAGAAATTTTTTGAGGTATGAGATGAATAACACAAAATATTTTTTCATTTTGTCATTCAATTGCCCTTAATGTAATTTAATGTAAAAGGTTAAATAAAAAATGTTATTGCAACCAATAAACTTGCAACTGTAATATAATTATAAAGTTATTTTAAGTGATGACCATATTACCCATTATATATCATAATGTATAATACTATATACTTTAATGATTATACATGATAATAATATATATATTATACAAGGTGATTGTAAAGTAACTCCCAATTTTATGTATGAGTGGCCAGCCACAAGTCCGGACTTAACACCCTGCAACTTTTTTCTCTGGGGTTGGTTAAAAAAGTAAGTCTATTATACCAAACCAAGACTTAGGAACAACTTGAAGGGTAAATCCAAGAAGTTATATCTTCCATATCACAAGAGTTCCTAGTAAAATCAGTCGATACAATTCCTGGGTCATTGAAGAACCTGGTAGCAAAACCTGGTGCTTATATTGAATTTTGAATAAAACTTCATGTTAAATGTTTCCTCTTATATCCATTTCTTATAAAAATTATAGTTAATAATTAAATTATAAGTATTTTAAAATAGGGAGTTACTTTTCAATCACCCTGTATATTATCATAATTACTTACTTTTAAATTCTTTCTTACAAGCTATCGAGTCAGTTACTATTTATTGAATTTCTTATTTCTGTCCCATAATAATTGTGACATTTGCATAAACATTTCATTCACTAAATACAATAATTGTTATGGCACAACTATTATAATAACTTACAAATGTTAATTTTTATCAAGTATCAAACATTCTTACTGCTTATCCTTATTATTTACTCATCAATAAACAATTCTGCTTTTATCAATTAACAGACCTGGAATTTTCTCCCTTGAAAATTGTTTTTTTGTTAATTTTTATTTAATCAATTGGAATTACTTACAAAGAGTCGACCTGAAAAATGCTTTAATTTTTAATTTAATAGTAAAGTGGTAACAAAAATTGTACTACTTTTGCAGTGTTAAAGTAACAAACAAATAAAGAAAATGGGTCATTACTTAAATTTTGAATGGAGCCATGTCACTTCAGGAAATGGAGGATCATGTCTTTCCACAGATTTTTTTTCTTTATTATCTAGGATTTGCCAAGTGTTCTTGTGAAATATTGTAAAATAATTTCCTGTTGCTTTCTCCATGGTTTGGAATTCAGAGTTTTTTTTTCTATTAGACTGGTTGAGAGCTCAGTCTACTCTGTTATTTAACCCATAGTTAGTAGAAGAAGTGGTTTCAGTGGCATTAATGCAAAAGTGAATGCAACAGATTGGATCAGAATTTGAACTCAGTTTGATAATTCCACTATCCACGCCAATAACTGTTACACTAACCCAACAGAACCAAAGTGATCAATATTGACTTCTAATAGTCAATGGGATTATATAGGGGATCGACAAATGCCTGGGGATCAAAAGGGGTAGACAATAAATTGTTGTAACTTACAACTAAAACTCATCAGTTTCAAGTAAATATTATTGTCCTTACTACTGCTCATTAAACACATTTTTTCCTATTAATAATGTCAACCAATTCAATAGAAAGGTATATTAATAAATTTTTCATTTGTTTGTTTTACCTATATTATTTACGAAGGTTTTCTCATTATCATTATGACAAACATGTATAGAGAGAGAAACTGAAAATGGAATAACAAAATTTAAAGTTAAAATGTTTTTCCTGTCTGAATTTCTGAGATAAAGAATTATCATTATTTACACTATTTACATTTGGATTATTGATAACAACAAAGATGAGAACAATAGTCTGATGTATATAGTGTAAACAAAATGAATATAATTGAGAAACAATAATGACACAAAGGAGTAAAGGAATTTCTGCCCTTATAAAAAAATTATTATTGCTGATATTTTTTGTGCATGCCCTGGGGATTGATGAGGGATCAAGGGTTTAATAAAAGGGTCAATCATCTGAAATGTTTTGGGACTCCTGCATTGCATATCACATTATATTATAGATAATTATAAGAGTAACATCTGTTATTACTGTAAAAATCACTACTGGACTATAATTATAAGATACTCTTTATCAGTATCAAATATAATAAATGATATGATTATATATTATCAGATTATAATTATAAGATAATCATTATTAGTATCTAATAATAAGATTATATAAGACCATAATTATAATTATCAGATTGTAATCAGAAGATAATCATTATTAGTATCTAATAATAAGATTATATAAGACCATAATTATAATTATCAGATTGTAATCAGAAGATAATCATTATTAGTATCTAATAATAAGATTAATATAAGACCATTAATTATAATTATCAGATTGTAATCAGAAGATAATCAATTATTAGTATTCTAATAATAAGATTATATAAGACCATAATTATAATTATCAGATTGTAATCAGAAGATAATCATTATTAGTATCTAATAATAAGATTATATAAGACCATAATTATAATTATCAGATTGTAATCAGAAGATAATCATTATTAGTATCTAATAATAAGATTATATAAGACCATAATTATAATTATCAGATTGTAATCAGAAGATAATCATTATTAGTATCTAATAATAAGATTATATAAGACCATAATTATAATTATCAGATTGTAATCAGAAGATAATCATTATTAGTATCTAATAATAAGATTATATAAGACCATAATTATAATTATCAGATTGTAATCAGAAGATAATCTTTATAATTATCTAATATGATAAAAGATAATGTTATATATAATCATACTTATAATTGTGATAATCAGATTATAATCAGAAGATAATCTTTATAATTATCTAATATGATAAAAGATAATGTTATATATAATCATACTTATAATTGTGATAATCAGATTATAATCAGAAGATAATCTTTATAATTATCTAATATGATAAAAGATAATGTTATATATAATCATACTTATAATTGTGATAATCAGATTATAATCAGAAGATAATCTTTATAATTATCTAATATGATAAAAGATAATGTTATATATAATCATACTTATAATTGTGATAATCAGATTATAATCAGAAGATAATCTTTATAATTATCTAATATGATAAAAGATAATGTTATATATAATCATACTTATAATTGTGATAATCAGATTATAATCAGAAGATAATCTTTATAATTATCTAATATGATAAAAGATAATGTTATATATAATCATACTTATAATTGTGATAATCAGATTATAATCAGAAGATAATCTTTATAATTATCTAATATGATAAAAGATAATGTTATATATAATCATACTTATAATTGTGATAATCAGATTATAATCAGAAGATAATCTTTATAATTATCTAATATGATAAAAGATAATGTTATATATAATCATACTTATAATTATGATAATCAGATTATAATCATAACATAATCTACATATTAATATCATATCTATTTTCTTAGGTAAGGTGTATGTCATGTGCCAAAACAAACACTCCTTGAAAGTTTACTGAAAGAATTAGGAATTAGTATAAGATTTGAAATGTTTCAAACCACTACTGTATTACAGTCAGAGTTCAAAATTGTTTCTAGAATCCTCTCTCCACTCTGCAGCCTCTTTCCCACAAATGCAACATCACAGGGCTACTGCTGCTCTATTACTATTTCCATGGTAAATTATCAGACATGTTCCAATCTTTAATTCCACCAGTTCAGACCTTCACATCCAGCGCATGTTACTTCCATAGAGTCGAATCGCCATCATTTCCTCCTTATTCCAAGTGTAAGAAAAATTCCAGTCAGCTTTTTGTTAGAAGTGCAATTTTTAGAACCTGTTTTGATGCTTCTCTGGATGCTACAATCTTAACCTCTTCAAGTCAAGGGTCAGTCATTATCTATCTTCATTATTGTCACAATCATTACTTTCTATGACCTCATTCATAATAACCATGATCATCAGATTATAATCATAAGATAATCATTATCAGTATAAGTTCATAATTATAAGATTATATAAGATCATAATTATAATTATGATCAATTGTTAATTTTTCTATTTTCATGGCAAATTTTCAGACATGCTTCATTTCATGAGTTCAGACCTTCACTTTCATGCTGCTTCTATATCACACACCTTATTCATCATAACCATTTTAACAGTAACCATTTTATCTTGGGAGTGGCTCTTGAGCTTTGAAAAATAATTCTGTGTAGAGTGTGAAAGTCACTTAATTCAGAGCAATGACTAATAATACTTCCGGTGAAAATAATGATGATGTTGATGTCTTATATTTATATACAGAAATTAGCATTTGAAATGCTTTATTTTTTTATTATATAATAATAATAATAATAATAATAAAAAAAACAGAAAGAAAAAAACTTGTCTATTAATTGATATGGCTTGTCCAGCGGATTGTAACATAGCAACCAAGGAATTCAAAAAACTGTCAAAATATAAAGACCTGGAAATTGAAATAGAAAAAATGTGGAAATTGAAAACAAGAGTAGTGCCAGTGATAGTAGGTGCACTTGGAATGATAAAAAATGGAACAAAACAACACATTGAAAGAATCCCTGGAAACCCCAGCTTAAGAGATATACAAAAAATTGTCTTGTTAAGTACAGCCTACACACTAAGGAAAACTTTATCTATGTAATGCTAGGGATGATAGGGAAGATAGAAAAACATGAAATGGGGCCATAACAACATGCCACGACCTGCCTTAGGTCTCCCCGCAGACTTGGTTGGTCGTGAGACCAAAGCAGAAATTGAAATATGATGAAAAATAACATAATAATTTATGAGGTTATTTTATATATTTCTTATATTTTATTTTATTATTCTAGCATTTGTATGGTTAGTGTAACTGTTATTAGGGCAGAAAGTGAAATTGACAAGTTCAAGTTACAATAAATTCTGTTTCATTTAATTCATGCTAATGCCCTTGGAAAAGGCATGAATCCCATTTCCTCTAGCTATGGGCTGAATAAACGTGCAAACAGGCAGCCAATGTAGAAGAAGGCAAACCCTGAATTCAAACACTAGAAGAGCTGTTTTTGGGGACTTTGTGGCACACTTTCACCATTCTCTGTTATCAGTTTATCCATAAAGTATGTCAGACTTTATACAAGCCATCACCACTGTAATCAAGTCATCTGTGTAGGTTGTATAACAGTCCATTTTTAAACTGAATTTTAAGGCCTTTGTATGTTGAAATTTACAGGAGAGATCATTATCATTATACATGTAAATACCTATAAAAATAATGGGATTATTTATATATAGATATGCACTTTTACCTAAGATTAGTATTTAGGCATAAAAAATCTATGGATCGAAATGTCACTTTCCAACCCAGAATCAGGATAGTATGTGTGCCATCTATCCAGAATCAAAGTGAAAATAAAAATGTCACTTGTCAGCCCAAGAACATCTGTGCAGTCTGTCTAAAATCAAAATGTGAGAGAAAGAAAGTATAAAATAGGAAGTAAGAAAAAAAGAAAAGAAAATGAAAGTAGTTGAAAAAATATGGGAAGAAGAGACAAAAGAATTACATCAACAGGCTTGCTACTTTGAAATTTTATTACTCCTTTACCCCTTTGATCTTTTAAAGTGAGTGAAGCTTTACTGAATATTTTTTCCTTTGGAACATGATACACAAATTATTGAATTAAAATAGAGATACTATATTATTAATATATATACTGAACCAACTTTGTGATTGAAGTATCTGTGTGCTTCCCCCAGGTGCCAGTGTTCAAGTTCAGGAAAATGTCAGAATTTTAAATGCCGATTTTCAATGAGGATAGGCTTTTCTAACTTTGAAGATTGAAAACACAATCTTCCTTGCATTCCTTGCTATTTAATCATATAATGAAATTGGGATTCATAAATATTTCTTTCTGAGGTTTGAATTATTTTAGTTAAAAATAAAAATTAGTCAGTTTGTCTCTGATGCATTTAGACCAAGTCAGGATAGTTGTGTTATTTCTTCTTTATTCGATTTTCTTGAAAATGAAATCAATAAAGAAAAATATTTTTAGACCATAAAACAATCAACTTTTAAATGATTACTATAGCCTGCAGAGCCCACTTCATTTCTTAAATTTACTTTCTTTTCCATTGATTTTCAATAAATGGGAAAAGAAAAAAGAAATAAAAAATAAAAGATAATAGAAAGACTAACTCAAAGAAGGAAAAAAAATTTCTTTCATTCAATTAGTCTCTGAATTTTCTTTCTTTTTTCTTTCTTTCAAGTGTTTAACTTTTTTCTTCATTTACTTTTCTATTTACTGCTAAGAATTTTCCTTCTTTCAATTTGTCTGAATTTTCTTTCATTTTCTTCTTTAAGTTTTTCTCTTTATTTCTTTCTTTTCATTTCTTCTTTTTTTAATCTTTCAAGTGTTTAACTTTCTCTCTTCTTTATTTTTCTTCTTTCATTTAATTTTTTAAAAATTTAATGCTTTAGTTTCTTTCATTTTTTTCCTTTATTTTAATTTTTCATATCTTTAACTTTCTTTATTTCTTTCTTTTGCCCATTTTGTCACCTTTATTTTTCTTTTCATTTTTATATGCATTTTTTATTCTTCTCTTTACTATCTCTATTGCTTTACCAGAAATTATTGATTCCTTCACTATGTGGAGCTTTTTTTCATAAAACAGTTTAATATATACATACATACATATATATATATATATATATATGTGTGTGTGTGTGTGCATGTGTGTGCTGAATTCTAAGAATATCTACATTCATAATTGAACAAAGTTTTTATTTGAGATCACAGTTCAGAATTAATTTTTATTATTTTATCTTTTTTTACTTACTATAAAATATAATTACTTTTCCCACAAAAAAATTATTAAAAAAAAACTTGAGTTTTACAATTTTAAAAATACACATTATCAAAAGGAGAAAGCTGGGCTTACCAAGGAAAATTGGCTGATCAATGCAGCAAGTCATCTTCTACTGTAAAATGAAAGGTGGACCTTAATCCATGAATTGTCTGAAAGAAATGCCAGGTAAACCAAATTGTTAAACCAAAAGATTTCTTACACTGAGATTGAGTAAAAGTGTCAGTTCAACCCAACACAATACTTACAGATATCACCTTGGATCAAACATAAAACTTCACTTTTTTAAAGAAGTCCATTGAACATTTGCTCAACATTTATTACTAAAAATTTTAGACATTTCATTTTTAGAATATTTTTTAATTATAAACACACAAATATCTATCTATGCATTTGTACAATATATTCATAGTACAATAGGTAAATTGTCGCTATTTCATATTTTTAATTTCATGCCTGTGCATTGTTTGTTTTTATTGACTTTACAGTATAGTAGATTCAACTGGCCACTGTCTGAGTGAAAAAGAGCACCATGATGAAATTCACTCCACCAAAAATTTGGAAACAGCATGCTGTACTGCTTGGCACTCATGCCAAAAGCTCTAATACAAACATTTCAGAATGTTTAGGTATCAATCTTAGGACAGTACAGAGTACTTGGAAAGAGTTGAATGAGTCTAATGGTAATTATAAAGGTCTTTGGAATGATCACTAGTGATGATGACATTATGTCCCCATTCATCTTCCCACAGGGCCACAGACTCAACACGGAGGCCTATATCAAGTATTTTGAGAAAGTAGTGCTGCACTGAGTCAAGAGGATGGTTGCTGGCAAACCCTGTCTGGTAACAGGAATCTGCACCATGCCACAAAAGCAGAAGAACCCACTCATGGTTCTCAGAAAATTTCTGCAACCACATCACCCCTTACATCTGATCATCTAACTCCCCATACTGCAAGCCCCTTGATTATTGTCTGTAGGGCACAGTTGAACAAGAGACCAACAAAACTCCTTGTAACATCAAAGATGAACAGATGGCAAGGATTATAACAACATTCACTCATTTAAATAAGGAGACCGACCAGAAGAGAAGCAGGAAATTCTGAAGTCATCTGCAGGGTGTGATTGAAGCCAGTGGTGATTTGAATAAATTTACTCAAGTATTTCAAGATAACTTTGTGTAATTTTGGTAAATATATCTGTTAAAATGAGATGTCATTGTTATTTTAATTTTTGTCTAGTTTAGATGGCAATTTGTCCACTACATTCAACTATTTGAAGATTAGTATAGTATAATCTTTCTCTATTTTGCTCTTTATCATACGTAAATATCTTTCTTAGTCTTTCTCTTTCTGTGTATCTTCATTTGTTTTTATTTGTCTTAATCTTTCCCTCTTGTTTTCTCTCTCTCACTCTCTATCCTCATTTACTTTTATCTAGTTAACTTCTTTTTTTCCACTCTTTCTTTCTGCATGTGTTCCTCTCTATCTTCATTTATCTTAGTTCTTATTTCTCTTTCTCTCTATCTTAAGTTGTTTTATCTTAATCTTTTCTTCCTGCTTTCTCTCTCTCTTTTCCTCTCCCTCCATCTATCCTCATTTGTTCTTATCTATTTTAGTTTGTTCCTATCGCTATCTCTTTTCTCTCTATCTCATTCTGTTCATGTTTATCTATCTTCCTTTGTTCTTAACTATCATAATCTGTTCTCTTCTCTCCCTTAGTCTTTTTCTATCTATCAATCTATCTTAGACTGTTAAAACCAAACTAATTCACAATAATCTGATATTCATTGTACTTTGTGTCATACAGGGATACAATAGTTAAGCAACTAGTAAGGATTGAATTCACAATATTGACAATAGTCTACAAGACTTTTTATTTCTCTCTGGTGCAGGGCTAATAAAGAAAAATGAGGAAACAAAGAAAGAGACAAAGAAAAAAATATGTGAAAGGAAGGTGAAAATTACTAAAGCAGGAATGGGAGATTTATTTTTTAATTTTTTTGTTACTGATAATTTTTGTCACATTTTTCTTCATCTTATTGTTACTCATGCTGCAGACTTCTAGGTTAACAGCCTTCTTAATCTTAAAGTAAGTTTTGTGAACAAAGAATAAAAATAGATGAAGTATTTTCATTATTAACTTTTGATTTGTCTTTTCTTCTTTTTTTGATATGGCAAGTTTTTTTTTTTTTGCACAACTTTCCAATCTTTCAAGTTTGTAAAAAATGTAAATAGACTGTTACTTTTTTCTGAGCACACCTCTCTGCTAGAGAGGCTATCCAGTATAGTTTGCAGATGCTTGCTTGGGTACATTGTTCAGCACCCACAGAGCCCATCTCTGATTTATAGTGCAACAATGTTGGGTGGACTTTAGTTATAGTTAATAGAAGAATTTGGTATGATCTAGAGCAGAGGCTCCCAATCTTTTCTTGTGTCATCGCCCTCTTTCATGTGGAAAAATTTTCCACTGCCTACCTATATATCTATTTTAGTCTCTTTATAATTAGCAGTCTATTTTACATTGTTAAAACCAAACAAAAATCTGATATCCACTAAACATTGTGTTTGTCTGATACAAGGTCACAATAGTGGAGTAGCAAGTGAGGACTGAACTTACAATATTAGCAATGGTCTGCAAAGCTAGCCTACTCTCTCTCTCATTATAAAGAAAAAAAAAATTCTAGCTTTTTAAAACAAATATTGTGAAGTAAGCATGGTCTTGCCATCTGTATCCTGGGAACTTGTTTTTCATGGACGACATCTTTGTTAATTCAGTCATGAAAACCTCTGGCTAGAACAGACATATAACTTCCTCCATCTATCTTGGCTTTGTTTCTTATTTAACTAAGCGAGATAAATATCAAGATTCTCAACTGTAATTTTATAGTTATATTATTCCCTTTTTAGTTCTGACCAGAAAGAAATTGACTGAGAAAGTAATGATAAAAAACAAAAATATGCAATAAAAACACTTTCTAGAAAAAACAATTAAAATACTTCATCTTATATTTCAAATAATTTGATAGATGTTACGCCATTTTTATTTTACACGACTTATTTTAAAACTCTGAAGGAATTCAACATAGAAACATATAATAAAAAGCAATAATAGAAGGAAGAAAAGACTAACCAAAAATTAAGAGCAAAAACACTTCATTTTAGATTTCAAATAATTTAACTGATATTTTTGTTGTGTTTGGCTTGAGGTCATTTTTTGAGGTTTAGAAGGTATTGTGTACTGACAAACAAAAGCTACAAGTGTTAAATTGGCTTAGAAATAGACAAATGAGAGTTAATAAAATGAGATATAATTTTTATTCTACAGAAGCTTTTAGTCTGGAGAATGTTCCAGGATAGTTCCTGAAAGAAAGAGTTAAATATTGTTAAGTCACGTGCATCTGTTCTTGCAGTGCTAAGTTTAGCATCCTACTTTGTGCTGAGCACAATATGAAAAAGAGATAGCCTCTTGGGATTTACACTATGCATGTTCCCAGTTTTTTTTTTATACATGTGCAAAAGTTGAAAAGGGATCACTGCTGCTAATAGGGTTTTTAAGGCATGTGCATCAGGTGTAGCAGCTCTTACACTATTTTTATTCTTACTTCACAATATTTACTTTATGAATTAAAAAGGCTTTAGAAAATTGTAATATAAGCAACAATAAAATGAAAAAAAAAAACAAGCCAAAAATTAATGGTGGAATCGCTTCATCTCAAATTTTAAATAATTATTTGGTATTTGTTTTGAAAAATATTCTGTGTATAAATCCCATTGTATTAAAATAAGAATTTTTTAGAGAAATAACTATATTCTCTATATTTTAATATGTATTCAGTTAACATTGTGATTGTTTTTTTAATGAAAATTCGGAATTATCACAACGCACTGTCTTGGTTTTATTTCTAAGAAAAATGGGTGATGAACCAAGAATAAAAAATTTACAGTTCTAATAATTTTCTTACCAATCCAATTTTTTGTATGCTTTTATTATGGTTATTCTGGAACTTGTATCTGACTGTTTAAAAAGAAGTCTAAGAATAATTGCATTTTTCATGTTCAAAAACTAGTCACATATTTTGCTCAGGTTGAGAAACCTATTTTTCAGGAAAAAATTGTTTTAAGAGAAAGACTTTATAAATTTCAACTGAAAGCAGTACTGGCTGCTTGATCAATGAATGCCAAATATTTCCTTGTAGGGAAACAACCAATGTTACCATGAGCATTATCATGTGAAAGTCAGTCCTCATGGTAGACATTTAGCATATAATAGATTTTCTGTGCTGCACATGGATTCAAATTGAATAATTTAATTTATTTCAAGTTCTTATTCTGATTTTAATCAATCATCATCAATTGCTTCAATTCTACATTAATGCTTCCAAAAAGTAAATCTTAATATTGAGACCTATGGAAATGTTCAGATTTTGTGAAAACGATAATAACCTAAGCAGTATATTATAATATAGCAATCACTAAATAATATGGGAACCATAGAAAAGAGTTATTTCAAAGCTAAAAACTTTTGGAAATACCATTGTGTGTATGTAGATAGTTTTATTTTTATCATATATCTTGTTGGTAAAAACTAATTGTTTGGTTAGAAAGAACTTTCTGCTTTTGTTTGTGCTATTTAGTTGCTCTGACAATGTTTTGGCTCAATTGTCATCTTTCCCCCTTAACCTCCGAATCTTCACTTCTTAAAACTTTTTCCTCCATTCATATCATACACGTTATTTATCATTACCAATTGTAGCTCTCTACCTTGAGCAGCTTTCAGAAATTGTACTGGATAAAATTTAACCAAAAATAAATAAAAACAAAATCAGAATATAATCACAGTAGAGATCAAAGAAGCCAATAATCAGCTACAAAACTTCAGTCAATCCAATCACATTGTTTAGTTAAATCTGAAGTAGATTGAAAATGAGTTGGCCAAAATATTGTGGAAGCAGCACAAATAACACAAAGAATGTGTTTTACTATCCAAACAACACTTGGAATAATAATGACTTATTTTAACCCCATGGGTATCATATATTTTATAGATACAAGTAGTATAAATTGTTTGGAAATGAAGAATTGTCTATCTTGCTCTAGAATCAGGTATAGTTTTCCTTTTTCAAGGTAGAGGGTGTCACAAATCTGGTACCAGTGACTGAATTTAGAATCTCTTGGTATGTTCATCAAACAATGTTCTGGAACTGAGCAATACATGTGTTTGGATGTGTATATGTGTTTGCCTGCAGGTATGCGTATAAATTTATATATGCATCTACTTAACAAATGTTGTTTATTGAATCTTTTTCTGTATAAGACAAAGGTGCTTTTTTGAATAGCATAGATATGCATTTTGACAAAAAACCAAAACAAAATGAAACAAAACTCATTTGTTTCCATTTCTTTTGTCTTTTAACTTGTAGTGTGTACTTCTGTATAGGCATAACATGAAAAAAGGCATATATATATATATATATATATATATATGCAAAAAACATGCACACACCTGCATATATGTTTCCTACGACTCAAAATGGTATTTTTTTTAGATATTCATGTTTGAGTCATTTACTTGTTTTTTAAACACTGAAAATTACATCTACCAGCTTTCTATAATTGAGAGGCTTAATAAAGAAAATGTGCTCACAGGTGGGGTATGAACCTGTTTAACTCCTTTGCAGGAGAAATCATTATTTGCCTTTTTTTCTTTATTAAGTCTCATGAGCGCATAGGCCAATGCAGATAATTCACACCTTTTAAAAAAACAAGACATCTACTCAAAGATGGGTATCCACAAACTAATCTTAGCAGTAGTAAGTATATATATATATATATATATATATATATATATATATATATAGATAAGAAAATTAAAATAAACAAAGAAAATTGAAAAGGCTCACCCAAAATGACATTTTTTGCTTGTTCTTAGAATATATAAAATTCATATTGTATTAAATAAATTGAAATGTTAGAATCAACACAATTACTTTCTTGATTTTTTTATTGTTAATATTTTTAAAAACTTTAAAAAATCACATACACACAAGTGTGTGTATGTTTGACATGTTTCTGTATGTCTGTACATGTGGATGTGTGTATGCTTGTATACATGTGTAACTCATCTATTAGGCATTTTCAAGGATTTAAGCTGTCCATATATCTATCTGTCTATGTCTCTCTCTCTCTAGATATATATATATATATATATATATATATATATATATATACAGTGGGTAGCAAAAGTATTTAACCCATTGGTCTTTTAAAAATTTGACAAAAAGAATCATTCACTTTGAATGATACTTCAAATATTTTAATGAACATAGAGTAAAATTGAGAAACATTGTTTTTATGTACTTTTATTGCCAAATTTTTAATTTGACTGTGTGCTAAAGTATTTAACATAATTTGTTAATATTTAGTTGCATATCCTCTGTTCTGCCTTACAGTCGCTAGTCATTTTCTGTAGTTTTCAACAAGCTTCTTGCATGAAGATTTTGGCAGTTTCACCCACTCTTCTTCACAGAGTTTTTTAGTTCCTTGATATTTGTTGGATCTCTTGTGTGTACTCTCAACTTCAAGTTTTTCCATAAATTATCTGTTAGATTAAGATCCAGTGACTGGCAAGGCCATTCCAGAACAGGAATTCCATTTTCATTGCATTGGTGTTGAGTTATTTTAACCCTGTGCTTTGGATTGCTGTCTTGTTGGAATACAAAACCTTGGTCAAGACACAAAGTTGTTGCGCTTTTTAATAGACAGGTTGATAAGATTTGCTTGTATTTTGCTGCATTCATTCTTCCTTCAATGACTTCTATTTCTCCTCCTTCATTATACGAAAAACAACCCCAAATCATTACACTTCCACCTGCCATATTTAACTGTTGGGACAGTGTTTACTGGGTTGTATTCAGTTCCTTCTTTCCTCCATACTTAGGTGCACACGTTTCTCCTGGAAAACTCAATTTTCATTTCATCTGGCCTAATAAATTTCTTCCAGAGTTCATCTGATTTATGATTTTTAACAAATTTCAAACGATCTTGCAAGAGTTTACGTTTTAATAGCGGAGTTTTTCTTCATGATCTATAATACAGGCCTGTATGATTCAGTGATCTCATAATTGAATTTTTACTTACTTCAATCTCAGCATTTTTCATATCATTCTGAATTTCTCTGAGTCAAAAATGCTTGTTTCTTCACATTCTGAGCTATATATCATTCAGTAGCCTCATTTAATTTATGCAGATGATCACTCCTTTGAATATTTTCAGTACTATCATATTTTCTCCACTTTTGAATGACAACACCCACTGTACACCCAAGTAAATTTAAATCTTGAGCAATTTTTCAATACCCCTTACCATTTTCATGCAGCTTTATAATCTTCTGTGGCATATCATTTGATAATTCTTTTGTTTTAACCATTTTAATAAGTTTTGATAGTGGGACAGTTTGTAGTGTATCAGACCTGTTATCAATGTGTCGACGAATTGACATTATTGGTTGAAATACAAACCATATCAAAATGACTGAAAATAGCTTTAAAATACCCTTTTTGCTGTATACTTTCTATTTGTATAGGTGTTTAATACTTTTGCACACAGCCAAATTTGTAAATTGGAAAAAAAAACGTACATGAAAACAATGTTTATCAATTTTTCTCTATATTTAGTTAGACAATGGTAATTAAAATATTTATCATTCAAACTGAACAATTTTTTAAATATATAATTTAAAAAACTCTGAGTGTTGTAAGCGTTTAGTGAGAGGATGTGCGTTGTGGTGCAGTGGATATCGGCTTGGAAAGAGAAGTTGGTGAGCTGAGTTCGAATTCCAGTTGAATACCCTGCATTCACTTAAGCACTGGTACCCTTGAGAAAGGTATTAATCCGTCCCTTCCCTCCAGTTATGGGTTAAATAACAAGGGCAGGACTTGGGAACCCTGCCCTTAAAAACAAATCCCAATGAATCTTTATACTCAAAAAGAAAAAGTATTATTAGACACAAAACTTATACAAAAAAAAAACAAAAAAAAAAAACAATAAATTGTTGAAAGAAAAAGGTATTACCAGCAATAAATAAAATTTAGTTGGCAATAAATGACCCACCGAGGTTGATATGCCATAAAACAAACCAAACAACCAACCAACCAACCAACCAACAAAACTCTGATGTATTAAATACTTTTGCTACCTACTGTCTACACACACACACACACACACACACACACACACACAGTGATGGGTTGCCATTTTATATTTTTAATTTCATTTTGTGCATTGTTTTTTTTTTTGTTTTATTTTGTTAGGTGAACAGTATAGTAGGGTTAGTTGGGCACCGTCTGGGAGAAAAAGAGCACCATGATGCAATTCAATCCACCAGAAATTTGGAATCGGCATGCTGTACTGCTTGGTATTCATACTGGAAGCTGCAATCCAAATATTTTGAAGTGTTTGGGTGTCAATCTGAGGACAGTGCAGAGGATTTGGAAAAAGTTGACTGAGTCTAATGGTGATAACAAAGGTGTTTGATGTGATCACTAGTGATGGCAATGTTATGCCTCCATTCATCTTCCCACAAGGCAGTGCTACCTTGGGTCAAGAGGGTGGCTGCTTGAAGACCTGGCAACAGGACTCTGCACTATGCCACACAAGCAAGAGAACCCAGTCATGCTTCTCAGACAATTTCTGCAACCACATTACTCCTTACATCTGGCCACTCAACTCCCCATTTTTTTAATCGTCTTTATTATTATGGGTGGGGCACAGTTGATCAAGAGACAAACAAAACTCCAACATCAAAAATGAATTGAAGACAGTGAATGCAACCAACAATAATCTAACTTAAAAAAGGAGACCAACCAGAAGTGATGCAGAGTATTCTGAAGTCGTCTGAAGGCCATGGTTGTAGCCAATGGCAATTTTATTGAATAAATTTACTCTTTAATGTGTCAAGATATTTTTTTGACTTTTTGGTAAATATATCTGTTAAAATGAGATGTCAGTCTTATTTTCTTATCTTTGCTTTTTGAATCATTCTTAATGCTTTCAAATATTTCAAAACTGTTGCATGATCAACTATTAATGATTCTGCAAGTTCAGCTTGCACCTGACATGAATCTCCATGAATGCCTCCAATTCTTTGTCTTTCAAACTTTTTTGGTGTGCCAAAGCATTCTTTATCCTATCAAAATCATTATTTTTTAAGTATCTAAACGAATCTTTGCACGTTGTTTCCGACAGAGCATGGTTGCTGTAAGTATTAACAAGAATTCTGTGTGCTTCAGCTGCAGATTTCTTTTAAATAAAGTAGTGCAGTAAAATTCCCCACAAATACACTTTCTTTGGCACAAAATCTGACATGTTTAATGCTATTAAAAAATGAAGTTGCTTACACTTTGGCAAAAAGACATACACTGAATTTCAAGTTTGCTTATAGCTCTTAATTACAGATGCATTACCATCGGAAACTACATGCTTGCAGTTCTGGGAATGCTAACTGTTGGAAAATAGCAAAAATGTATTCAAGGTCCTAATGTATTTTTTTAATTTATTACTTCAAACATTATTATAGTGAATATCATATTGAAATAGATTCCACATTTTTATTTTAAATAGTATGTATTACATAAACTGGCCTGAGCATTTAGGAAATTTTAATAAGGAAATTGTGCTCTCCAGCAGGGATTGCCACCCTTCCTGTAGCTGATCAGTAAAGCAATGGTTTCTCCAGCAAAGAGGGACATAGATTAAATCTCTGCAAGAAAGTATCCACTATAATAACATTTGAAGTAACAAAAATGTCAGATTAAAAACACACCCAACACCTATATCCTTAAGGACACATGGCCCAGTGGATATAGGCGTTGGTTAGTTCCAGTGACTTGACCCAAAGGGTTGTGAGCTCAATACCAGACTACAGCAGTGGTGAACAAGGTAACTTAGAGAGTCGAGTTGGAGGAAAATAACTCATGACTATGAAAAGAAGCTTCGCACAAGGAATGAGAATGATATATCCCAGTGATCGTAATAAAGGGGTGGTTCGAAATTCTTAGCACCTGAAGAAGGCTGGAGCAGACAATGGCTGAAATGTTGTACAAATAGCAACAAAGATGAGGACAATAGTGTAAATACTACCTCATCTCAGAAATATATACAGATACATATTTTTAGTTTATAAAAAATTATTACACAATTAAATGGATGGCAAAAATTGATGGGTTAAAAAAGAACAGATAATAATTTTAATGATCCTAAATGCTATTTATTCTTCTTGTCAATGAATATAGCGGTTAGGTAATTAACTGGTGTTAATATGTTTAATCCACTGTAAAGTTATATTTTCTCCTTCAGCAGAAAAAAAAAAAAAAAAAAGTACAAATTAACTATGACGGATTAACTGACACAAAATGTCTCCTAATGTGGAGGGTGAAATGGACTCAAGTCTAGTGCATGAACTGAAGATGACCTACATCATATACCATAGTCTTCAGTTGTTGGTCAAGAGCCAGGAGAGGAGATGGGCATCACCAAGTTATGTAAAACCACACTGAAAGGATCATGAGGAAGAATCTAAGCAACACTATAGCAGGTTGGTTGAGGACTGGATCAACAACAGCTGTGTGCCCCATTGACTCACTCTAGGATGGGCAATTGATTTGACTGGACTCATACCTTTCTCAAGGGTATTTGTGTGTAAGTGAATATAATGAACTCAACTAACATTAAAACTGGGCTAAGAATTTTGAGCTATTATCCATTTGCTACCCACACATCCATACATACACCACCTGGTATTCCCAAGTGGTCATCCATTTTGCTAGTGGTCATGTTCGACATTGTTTAACTTTGATGATTGTACAGGAATTGGTGTTTCAGTGTGATATGGCCATAAGCCTAGAGTGCTTCAGGATTTGCAAAGACTTTGAATGGCTTTTGAAAGCATGTTGAATGGCTCAGAGATTGTTTTCAATTCTTCAAAAATGTTTACTTGGTATTTCAAGGTGTATTCCGAAGACTAAGAACTTCAAAAACCAATAGATTGACACAGAGAACAAGTTCGGAGAATTTTACAAACAGATTCTGGATGATGTTTCTGAACCACTAGGAAAGCAATGTTAAATTTTGGATGAAGTTATTATTCAGCAAAGAAGCAAAATTTTAAACATTGGAAAACTTAAGATATTTTACATGCTTAAGAAAAAAGTTAATTTCATCATGAACCAGAAACTGTGTTTTTTGTGAATTTTTTTCTCATTTAACCAATGCAATGCCCAAGAGCCATCCAAGGTAGATGGTTACTAAATGATGTTGTACGAACATAAATGGAGGAGACAAGAAGTGCAAATTATGAGGATATGTAGGATAAATAATGGTTGACCCTAGATTTGAAGAAGTTAAGATTGCAGTAATCAGGGGAGTATTCTCTCAGTTTCCTGTATTACAAAATAGCAATTATTGGAAAGAAGCTGCTCAAACAATTTTCTGCTTACTAATGGAATGCAAACAGAATAGGGATGATTCTTCTTCATGTACATGACATAGTGGGTCTTAGCTGTAATGGTTTGAACTTGTGGAGTAGGAGGTGGAAAACTGAAGGGCTGCCTTGGGCAGCATGCTTTGTCCCAGGCGGTACACACTCTAGCTATGCCAGTGTGTAGAGTGGAAAATAATTCATGATGACAGTATGTTATTTTTGTTTTTTGTATCACTCTCAACTTACTTTAAAGTATCAAACATTTCATGTGCGAATTGGTATAGCAACCAGTAAATAAAAAAAAATACATATATTTTTGCTGAGATGACAGATATGACGTTCAAGGCTACAAAATTCCACAACTTGATTATCTTAGTGGTGGATAAAGCTGTTGTATCATTGTGGTGCATTGGATATCGACTCAGGACTAGAAATTGAGGAGCCGAGTTCGAATTCCAGCCGAATTCATTGCATTCACTTGCATGCAAATACCCTTGGGAAAGGTATTAATCCATCTCTTCCTTCCAGTTATGGGTTAAATAACAGGACAGATTGGGTTCTATAGCCTTGGTTGGCAACCAGTCTACTGCAGAAAGCAATGGCAACCTACTGCAGGATAATCTTCTGCCCAGTCAGTCATGTCTCGAAAGAGACATGATTGCTCAAGCATGTATCATGTATGGCACTTAACTAACTGACTGATATAGAGTTATCAGTATCTGACACACACACACACAAAAGTGATCAATATCTAAGACAGAGTTTATGTAAATATAAACAGTGTGGAAACAGAGCTCAACACGAAATAGCAATAGTCTGTTTCAGGCTTTAGCACAGTCTTCAGACAATATATATTTAATAAATCAATAAATGTTTAAGGGATTTATTTAATTGACTGACTACAGGGATTTGTATCAAATTACTCTTCAGGGCTAAATGTTTGATAAACATATTGAAAAAAAATATGAATCATAAAATTTAAAATTTGAAGTTCTTATCATGTTAGGGTTTTAAATTTAAAACCAGTTAAAAATGTTCTTTTTTATTTCAATAAATAAATATTATTTATCAATATAAACATTTAGGTCTGAATTTCTAGGATAAAGAGTTATCATTATTTACACTATTTATATTTGGACTATTGTCCACATTTTCATTCATTTTATCACAATGTTTCAGCCATTGTGTCCTCCAGTTTTCTTCAGGTGTATATCAATTTGGGTAACCTACAATTTTGAACTAAACACTATTTAATTTATGGGTGTAGAGTGTCTTTCTGCTTGAAAATAAGTCTTCTTTTAGTTCCTATTTTTCTCATGATTTTTTTTATAATCATTTCACGCCAAGCAAGGCAAGGCAAGACTGCCACTGGTGTGTAGGGGTTACAGTGAGAGAAAAAGAAACAAGGTATAGGGGATATCAAAGAAAGGATAATAGATGGATGGGAATCAAGGAGATATAAGATGACAATTGTCATTGCATTTATATTTTTAGAGATTATAGCTATCAGGGAAGCAAGTAAATGGAAGAAAGTTCTGCAATTGGGAAATGTGAGAAAAGAGACTATTAGAGAAGAATAGGTGATTACATTTAACTATTTTGGCAGTAAAAAGGTGGGATCTTGATGCCAATCTAGTAGCATGTATAAATACATGTGGTTGGGGAATCAGGAAGAAAAGCTTGTTAGAGCAGTTGCTGTAAAAATACTTGTAGAAAAGACAGAGAGAAGCCACATCACATTGATGGGAAAGTGACTGAAGATATTGCTGCCAAGTCAGGATCGATTATATTGCAGATCCTCCTTTGAATTTTGTTAAGAACCTCAAGACGAATAACAGAAGCACTCAACCAGATATTGTAACAGTATTCAATGCACAGACAAGTGGTAGATTTATAATGTGCAAAATGGATTCTTATGAGAAAAACTTCTTGGCCCAGCACAGTGACCCAACCTTCCTAAAAGTAGATGCAGCCACATATTTGATGTCATTCCATTTGAAGTTGAGAGAATGAGGCCAAGGAGGTGCAGTGTGTGGCTTTCTAGGAGATCAGCATCATCCATTCTAATGGTAGGTAGGAAAGTTTCTCTATGGTGGTTAATGGAGAGCAGCTTTGTTTTGGAGGCATTCAAATTTACAAGCCATTTCCTACCCCATTCAGTCACAGATTAGAAGTCCTTTTGAAGGGCAGTAACCAGGTTTACTTAGTAAGCCTTGGCAGATTTCCTGTTGAGACAGGATTCAGTGGTGGTGTCATCTACACAGATGCCTACTTGGTAACTGGTTTCCTCATTGCTCACGTGTTTTTGTCTTCGATGTTAATCTTAGCTTCTTTAGGTAGAACCAAATCTTTATTACTTTAGGTTATTCCTTTTTGAAGAGATTTTTCAGTATTCACTGCCATGGAAGAGATTAGATATAACATTGAAATTCAGCATGTTTCTATGTTTCTAATTTTCTTTCAACTTATTTTCACTGTTCAAACAGTAAAACAATGGCTTAATGAATATGTCATTTGGCTGCATTTCTCTTGGTCACAGGTTCATACACTGTGGAATTTTCATGGATTCAGCAAGTTTGTTTTTTTCTTTTATGTTATGTTTCTTCAGGACATGGGCAATCATGGCTCTTCACAACTTCCTGACTTTTACTACTACTTTAAGTAACTTTTGTTTACCATCTCTCAGCAATATTCTAAGCATGGACAATTGGTAGACTTGTATATATGTAAAGTAGGTTCTAATGAAAATAATTATTATATGTGACATTATTTTGGAAGTGTCTTTTCAATAAAGGATAACAAAATTTTTGACAATTATGTAACAGAATAATCATATAAATGTCAGTGAAGAAAGTACGTACATATATACAAAGTCTTATTCATGTATTCTTTTTTTTTGTTTTTTGTTTTTAAATCATTTCACCTGAAGCAAGGCGATAATGCCACTCAAGATGGAAAAGGTTACTGGGAGTGAAAGAAAATGAGAAAACATTAGTGATGAGAAAGTACAATAAAAAAATAGGTTTCAGAAAGAGAGGAAGATGGCAGTTGATGTTGCATTAAAGTTTGTGATTGTAGTTGACAAGAAAGCAAGAAGTGGATTTAATATATGAAAAATGTCAAAGTGACCCTATCAATCTGTGGTTGAGTCGAATGTCAACTGAGGATAATAAAAAAAAAATGCAATTGAAAATATCACGTTACATTTAGCAAAATTTTTAAAGGGGTATATATTTAAATGTTATCAAATAAAATGATATATTAAAAAAAACAAACACAAATATGAAGTCATTTTATTTCAAGATTTCTATTCAGCTATTTGTGCAGCCATATTCAGCTATTAGTGTGAAACCATATATTTGTATGCCATGACAATATTTTGTAGCACATTTAAGAGGATAATGTACTGTGACATGGTGCTTGAGAATCACTTGAATAGACATACACTGCTGGCCATAATTATTAAGCCACCACAATTTTTTAAAAGAAATTATGTATTTCATACTATTTTTAGTGGATAATTCTAAATGAAAATGGAATGGTTCTTTTGTTATTATTACTTTGCAACATTTTACAAGGCAAGGTAGCAAAGATGAACTCGTTCGAATCACACTAAATGTTCTTCATTCTTTCATTAATGAAACTGCAATATAGGTAATTATTAAATACTAGCAATATAGCCCGGCATTGCTCAGGTGTAATGAAAGCTTTAAAACTAATCCATGATCCTGGAGCTCAGACTCTTTGGACGTTGGCACGAAAGACTAAAAAAAGCAATAGTTGTTTCCAGTTAAAGCGAAACTGTAGACTGAAAGAAAAATGAATGGATGTAAGTTAAATTTTGATTTCCTGGTATTGATATCAAATAAGATTTTTTTCATCGTAAACTGAATTTTGAAGGCTAAATAAGTCCTCTGAGTAAATGGTATCATGGCTGAGACTAAGAACTACAATTATACCTACTTAGAGCCAAACCCAAAGCAAAAACTAAAATAAAAGGGCTGAAAAAAATACAGACATACAGGCAGATAAACAGATACACACGCAAACATCTTGCCTTTTATATATATATATATATATATATATATATAAAATCGATTTTCTGCAACCTTGAAACTTCTGAATAACATTTCTTATGTCTTTGTCTATGAGTGTATCAAATTTGATTAAAATCGGACCATTCCTTCTATAACCTGATTTTTTTGATTATCGATTTTCAATATTTATCGGGGTACCTTGACACAAAACCTAGCTAAGAACACTTGCAGATGCTTATAGTACAACTGTGTAAATTTTCATGAAAATCAGTTCAGCCGTTTCGAAGCCTATCACACACACACACACACACACAGTTCCATTTATAAATAAGTTTAGATTTATAAATCCATTTGATGCACATGTTATAGTGCAGTATTAACAAAAGAACCATTCTATTTTCATATACAATAATTCACTTGGAAATAAATACTAAAAAATAGTATGAAATACATCATTTTTTTAAAACACTGGTGTGGCCTAATAATTATGGCTGGTAGTGTATATAGATACATATCTATATATTTGCATATGCACACACAAATACATGTATACATATTTATATACATACACACTATATGGGAAATATTTCTGCTAAACACTATATATATATATATATATATATATATATATATATATATACACATACATACACACACACACACACACATATGTACATATATATATTGGAAAACATGATATACAAACTCTATATACCAATGGTAAGTAATTCAATTTTGTTATTCAACTAACCAGAATATATAAAATCCAATCATTCCTATCAAATTGTGAAATGAAGGTTGTTTTGAATGGGCAAGCTTCCAGATCCTTTTTCATGAATGTGGGTGTCTCTCAAGGCTCTTTCCTAGGTTCTACACAGTTTTTGGTCTTCATCAATGATCTTCCTAATGTCATCAGTGCCTAAGTAGGCATCTATGCAGATAATGCCACCATTTATTCCCATCTAAATAGAAAATCTGCCAAGGCTGACAAAACAAACCTGCTCTTTAAACGGACCTCCAATCAATGGTTAACTAGGGTAGGAAATGGCTTGTAAATTTGAATGCCTCCAAAACAAAACAGCTCTCTTTTAACCACCCTCGAGAAACTTTTGGGCCAGTCATCAGCATGGTTGATTAAGTCTCCTTGCGAGCAACACACTGCACCTCCTTGCCTCAAGTCCTGGGTATGACGGTAAACTGCATCTAGCAGCAAGGCCTCTGATTGGGAGGTTGTGAGGAGCATGGAACCACTTCTTAACTGCTGTTGTTCCTAAGTCCACCCTGACCTGAAGTGGTAGCACCTGTTAGGGTCCCAACTATAGGTAAATAGTTAACCCCCAAACTGGGATCAAAACACTATGAAAGTATAAAAATAAACTTTTATAGAAATATATACATAAAAATAGGCTTTTATAGAAAAATATACATTTTTGAAGAAAAAAAAAAAATTACTACTAGCAATACATTTTTGAATACAAAACTAGAAGACATCTTCATTTTTCTAAAATAAAAAAATAAAAAAATTTAATCAAAATCTGACTAAATCAAACTTCTCACTATAACCAAACATTAAAAAAAAAAGATATTTTAAAACCCCACCGTTTTGGCATTAACTAATCCACATAGGTTGATATGCCATTAAACAAAATTCAAACTCCTTGGCCTTTTTTAACTGACTTCAATTCTATTCATCTTTTTTCCTTTTTTCAATACCCACTGTATCCAGTCTCACTGTAAACCCCCTCTCCTGTGCACTTGTGGTGGTCCTGCTTTGCTTGAGATGAAATGATTAAATAAAAAATTTGTTTGTGTGTTGAGAATTACATATCATCTGGACATGAGTAACTCCCCTTACCTGATGCAATCCTGTGTGCTCTGTATAAATGCTTCTATATTGTGACTTCAGCAGCAAATAGGGATTTACCAACTCATAAGTTGAACACTGACGGAACATTTTTCTTTCAGTCCAATATATATGTACGAATTGTTTCAAACAAAACCCAGGGTATTTTTATTTATGGTCATTAATTTATTACGAAATATTTCATTTTATATAACAGTACAGGACTTCTCAGATTCTCCCAGATTTATGAAATTAAGAATTATAAGTTACTGAGAAGCCATCTGTATAAACAATTTTTTTGATAGCATATTAGATATTTTATAGCACAATTTAAGCAAAATAACCCAATCACATGCCCCTTTACTGTTCATATTTAGTCTAAGTGTTGCAACTCTTTCTACCCCTACTTTTATGTACAGTATGTTATTGACTGAAACAAAAAAAGTAAATAAATAAAAATAAAACTGAATTGATAATCTAATCTTGTTTTTTATTATGACTATTTTAAGTGATGTTTTCTTCTTTTTCAGATTGATAACCATCTTTTGAGGTTTCAGTTCAGTTTTTGATTTTCAACTGCCTACCGTTGTATATATATATATATATATATATATATATATATTTCCCATCTCAGTTTTATGCATCTTTAAGAGCTGGATTCATCTGGTATTTATTAAAAAAAAAAGAAACAGGGTGCGATGGGTAAATTGTCGCCATTATATATTTTTTAATGTTGTAGAAATGCATTGTTAGATTTTGTTGACTGCATGGTATAGTAGGGTCAGTCAGACACCATCTGTGAGAAAATGAGTACCATGATGCAATTCACTCTACCAAAAATTAAGAAATGACATGTTGTACTGCTTGGCATTTATGCCAGAAGCTCCAATATAAACATTTCAAAATGTTAGGTGTTAATCTGAGGACAGCGCAGAGGATCTGAAAAAACTTTGGATGTCTAATGGTGATTATGATGGTGTTTGGAGTGATTAGTAGTGATGACAACATTATGCCTCTATTCATCTTCCAACAGGGCTTTAGGTTCAACATGGAGGCTTACAGTGCCTTGAGAAGGTACTGCTGTCCTGGGTCAAGAGGGTGGATGCTGGAAGGCCCTATGTCTTGTAACAGGACTCTACACCATGCCATACAAGCAGAACCCAGTCATTGCTGTCAGATAATTTTTGCAACCACATCACCCCGCCTACACCTGACCACCTAACTTCCCACACTTCAACCCCTTTGATTATTGTGTGTGAGCACAGTTGAGTGAGAGACTAACAAAACATGTAAGATCAAAAATGAACCGAAGACAAGGATTATGGCAGCATTCACCTACTTAAAGAAACTGTCCTGAAGAGTTGCAGGAGATTTCAAAGTTGTCTGGACACCATGTTTGTAGCCAATGGTGATTTTATTGAATAAATTTACTCTTTATTATTTCAAGACATTTTTGTGTAATTTTGGTAAATATATGTTAAAATGAAATGTCAGTGTTATTTTCATTTTTGTGTGATTGTGTGATTTAAACATCAATTTGTCCATTGCACTCTGTGTGTGTGTGTGTGTGTGTGTGTGTGTGTGTGTGTGTGTGTGTGTGTGTGTGTGTATAAATATATAAAATGAAAATAAATGCTAACAATGCCTGACATTACAAATACCAATCCACCTGAAGTTAGAGATAATAAATTGTGATTGGTTTTGATATTTAGAGAGCAATAAAACTTATCCCCCACTTTTTAATCATTAACTATACAAACTTATGAATGCTAGTACTATATCAGCTCACAAACAACAGTAGTTTATTGTTTACTGGACATAAAGTGGGTGTCAATATTTTAAATTAAATAACTGTATAACTTACCCCTCATTTTATGTTCTACATGTATACAAACTTACAAATTCACAAATAATGAACCATGTCAGCCACCAAAACTTTGCACTTTGTATAGGACATAAAGTAAGGCTTTCGTTTGTCACTGATATGAATAAAAAAAAAAAACTGATCACCTATTTTATACTTAATAAATTTACATGACTTAATTGTACGTCTTAGACCATACAGCACCATTTTTAGTTTAATATATATTTCACCGGGAATAAAGCACGGGGATCAGTTGACTTGATAAATGAGAGCAAAACTGGTCACCTACTTTATGTTTACTTAATAAACAACAAGTATGAAGATAATAGTTTTATCAATAACCTCAAGTGTTTTCTCTTCTTTTTTTACTACAATGGAAATATATGACATATATCTGATATTAAGTTGGGGATCAGATTAGGTTTTTGCTAAACTTCAAACTTATTTTCAGTAGAAAAAAAAAGAGATATTACAGCGTGTAATATTTAATAAAAACAGGTTCTTAACTTTTCCAAGTGTTAAAATCCATCCCAAACCACTAGTGTTAAAACTTGAAATTATATAAAGTCTCATTTTATGGTTTCAGAGTCTCATCTGTTTTAAGTATTTACCTGCCCCCGCCACATTCTCAAATAATTAATGTTTAGACTTGAATAAAAAAAAAAATTACATAAATCTCATTTTATGGTTTTATCTTTTTCAAATATTAATTGCACAATCATTAATAGCAAGACTTGAAAACAAAAATATCTACATAATGTTTCATTGTATGGTTTTAGGGTCTCATCTTTTTCAAGTGTTAAACCCCCAATTTCAAATCATTAACATTTAGACTTGGAAAAACAAAATTACATAAAATCCCATTTTGTGGCTTTAGGGTATCATGTTTTTCAAGTTTTAACACCCAACAAAAAAAACAAAAAAAAAAAAAAACACAAAAAAAAAAACACAAAAAAAAAAAACATACATGTTAGGACTTGAAATAAAATTTATATAATGTCTCATTTCATGAAAATTAAAAAAAAAAAGGCATGGTGCCATATTCTGTATTTTATATATATACAGTTTGCCACAGATAATTGCTGACTGGTGTGTACCGCTTAGGTGTGTTGTCGCAATTAGGGGTACGTATAAAATTACTTTGCATAAATGTAACTGCAGTAGAGTGTGATTGGCTTCTTGGTGGACCTTGATTTTGGGACACTGTCGTCATTACAGCTGGAGTTTGTTGAACTGGTGTGACCACAGCAGTAGCAGGATTGGCATGCGTCCGCCTGTGACGTGCAGACTCATCCGTTCGAGCAAATTGTTTTCCACAGATTCCACACTGATAAGGTTTTTCTCCGGTGTGTGTCCTTGTGTGTGTCTGCAGTGTATCACGGCGGGCAAACTGCTGGATGCAGTAGTCACAGCGGAAGGGTTTCTCACAGGTGTGTGTGCGTTTGTGGGAGCACAGTGTATCCCTGCGGGCAAACCGCTCTGCACACACGTCACACTGGAATGGTCTCTCACCTGTGTGTCGGCGCTTATGGCATTTCAGAGTGTCACGGCGAGCAAAGCTGTCGCCACACACCTCGCAGCGAAAAGGTTTCTCTCCAGTGTGTGTTCTTTTATGACATTGCAGTGTATCCCGCTGTGAGAACTGCTTTCTACACACATCACATTGGTATGGCTTCTCTCCAGTGTGTGTGCGTCGGTGACATTGCAGTGTGTCACGGCGAGCAAACCTTTCTCCACACATGTCACAACGAAATGGTTTCTCTCCAGTGTGTGTGCGCTTGTGACACAACAGCGTGTCTCGCTGTGAGAAACACTTGTCACAAATATCACAGCGGAATGGCTTCTCACCCGTGTGGGTGCGTTTGTGGCATTGTAGCGTATCCCTCTGCGAAAAACGCTTTGGGCACAGGTCGCAGCGGTAGGGCTTTTCACCAGTGTGCGTTCGCTTGTGGGACAGCAAGGTGTCTCGGCGAGCAAATCGTTCCACACAGAGGTCACACTGAAAGGGCTTCTCCCCAGTATGAGTTCGTTTGTGGCACTGCAGTGCATCTCTTTGTGCAAAATGTCGCTGACATATTTCACATTGGAATGGTTTCTCTCCAGTGTGTGTCCGCCGGTGGGACTGGAGTGTGTCACGACGAGCAAACTGTTCTCCACACAAATCACAGTGAAAGGGCTTCTCCCCAGTATGTGTTCGACGGTGGGATTGCAAGGTATCTCGCCGAGCAAACTGTTTGGAGCAGACATCACATGTGAAAGGTTTCTCTCCAGTGTGGGTCCTTCTGTGTGAGACCAGGGTCTCTCGACGGGCAAACTGCCGAGGGCAGAGATCACAGTGAAAGGGCTTTTCCATTGGGGCACCTGTTGTTGCTGTAGGTGGTGGTGGGGCTGGTGGTGGAGGTTGATGATGTGAACGTTTGTTGATAGTATGGGCCTGGTGACTGTTCTGAATGTTTTTGCTGCCTATTAGGAATTGAGATGGTTTCCCAATACCACTCACAGGTGCCGTAATTGTTGTATTGTTGTAATTGACCCATGGAAATGCTTTCCCATTGACACCTCCACATATAGAACCCTCAGGGGCTGTAGCGCAGTTCTGGGAGAATGGCAATGCATACATATTCTCAGGAAATTGTTTTTCTGCCATGTTTTGTTATTATTATTATTTTTATTTAAAGTTTTTTTTTTTTTACACTAAAATTTTGATGATCTGTGTTTGTCTGTTATGTGATTTCATTTCAATGTCAAGATTTATTTTAAAGAAACCACTGATGTCATCTTGATATTAAAAGAAGAATTGTTACTATTTTCATTTTGAACAGTCTTTATTAGCTTGAATTCAGCCTATAAAAAATAACTATATTTTTATCTCTGAATAATATAACTTTTGTTTCAGGATACCAAAATAGCTTATTTATTAACATTTTACAAATCTGTGTCTTTTTTTCTGGATATCCCTAAAAAGAATAAATTAAATTTTGTGCTTAAAAATTAATTTTTAGATCAGAAAAAAAAATTGCTTTATATGAAAAACCGTAAAGGTTCATTTTATGAAGTTATATTATGATGGGGATGTGTGTTGTGGTGCAGTGGATATCGGCCCGAAGTGAGAAATCGGAGAGCCGAGTTCGAATTCCAGTTTAATTCAGTGCATTCACTTACGCGCAAATACCGTTGGGAAAGGTATTAATCCATCTCTTCCCACTTTTGAGACATAATTGCCCAACCGTGTTTCATATATGGCACTTAACTGATATTATGATGACACCTTAGATATTTGAAACATGACTAATTTGTTTTAAACATAGAGTTTCAAAAGTTCAAGCTTAAATGCTGAGACTAGATTGGCTTTCAATGCCTATATGGCTCAGTGAAAGTGGTATTATATTTTCAATGACAAGACTAAGTTTCAAGAAGAAATATGATTCTGTCTAAAAACTTGAAACTTGTCAGTTTGTTTATATGCATTCAAACTGATTTTTATGCAGAAAACTTGAAAACTATTACAAGTTGTCATGCAAACCAAAGGAATAAATGTACTGATTTACACTTGTATTTTTTAAATGACTGGATTATTGAACATTGCAAGAATTTTATAAAAAATTATCAAAGAAGAAATTTTGATATTGCTAAAAGGATTTATTTTTAAATATTCAACTAATGAATTAAAAATATGCTGATTGTTTTAGTAATAAGCCAAAATAGTCAATAGTAATTGTAGCCTGTAAATGTATTTTCGGTAATAGGCAAAAAAATGTCCCACTTGCCTACATTATCAAATTGGTAGCTTTCAAGTATATACAGCTTATCGATGACTTAAAACTATATTTTCTAAAGAGACATTTTATAAAGTTAGAGGGATTGATAATCACAAGAAAAGTTATTGATAGTAAAAGGATTCAAAACAATATTGTACAAATGATATTTATTCTTTTTGTCTGTTAAAAATGCTTACTGATTGCTCCTTGAAATTTAATAAATATCAGGCACAATTCATATTTTCAATTCTAAATCATTCAGTGACAGTTTAAGTAATTTGAGATAAAAGAAACCAAAAAAACATTGATGACATTAATAACTTCTACAAAGGAATCAAAACCAGGGCAAAATTACGTTTTAATTACTTACAAATGGATTCTGGTAGTAACACATTGAGGAGTTTTCTTGTTTGATATATGTGTGCATATAAATATATAAGTATGACTGACCAGAAAGAAAAAAAAATTACAGATTAAGTAAAGACTGTTTTTTAAAAAAAGAAAAGAAAAAAAGGGAAGCGTGATTTTTTCTCACTTGTTTCATTTTCCTTCCTTGCTTTGTTTTTGGTTAGAAACAAGAAGTTTAAAAGGTAGGTAACTTTTACTAACATTGTCATCTGCTTTTATTTATTTTTTAAATCTCGGAAAATAATTGTAAAAACTAACTGGTCTTTTCTTTTCTAACCTGGACTTTAAAAAAATATACATGCGTTTTTAAAAGGGTAAAGCCCCATAATTTGGTGCATGTTTTTCAGGTGATGCATTTTGTCATGGGTGGATTCACATAAAATGTTTTTGTCTTCCAATCTGAACGAATTGTAACTGCACCTAACAGTCTTTTGATTATCATATCTATAGGCCAAAGAATGTAAATTTCTCAGCGAGTAGAAAAAGACATGAATTTTTTGTCGGTTTTGTAGCAATAAATATCATAAAAGCAAATAATGTAAATTAAATTCGTTGTCAGGAAGTCAAGGGAAGCAACTTTTCCAACAAAATTTTCTTGTATCAAAAATAAAACAAAAAAAAAAAATAAAAAAATAAAACAAAAAACCATTTCTTAAATGTTGAAGTGAAGTCCAATTATAACACGCAATATTTTTTTATCTTCTTCAGTTTTCAAGTTAATTTAATTTTTTCCTTTCATATCCTGAAACGATTTATTTTCCCCTGCGTTCAAATTCAATTTTCTGATATAATATTGAGAACTGATGATTACAAAATTCTCAAATGTCTGGATGTTTAAGAAACAAATATAAAAAAACAGTTATATAACTTTCAACATCGATTCACGGGTGAATTGTAGAAAAAAAATGAAATAACTGTTCTGTTATACATATATTAGCTTGTAAAATATTGCAGATTTTTTAAATTTCAGCTTGGTCAACATTACTTTGGTTGAAAGTATTGGTTTCTGAAATAGAAGAATAAACAAGTATTATTATTAATATTACTATCTGAAAAAAAAAAAAGAAAAAGCTGACATAAAAATGTACGAGTTACATTCAGGAAATTTAGTCAGTATAAAAATAGACATGTGGAGGTGGTCCAGTGGATATCGGCTTGGAACAAGAAATAGGAGAGCCGAGTTCGAATTCCAGTTGAATTCATTGCATTCACTTACGCACAAATACCCTTGGGAAAGGTATTAATCCGTCTCTTCCTTCCAGTTATGGTTTAAATAACAGGACAGATTGGGTTCTATAGCCTTGGCTGGCAACCAGTCTACCGCAGAAAGCAATGGCAACCTACTGCGGGATAATCTGTCCAGTCAGTCATGTCTCTTTCGAGGCATGATCGCACAAGCGTGTTTCATGTATGGCACTTAACTGACTGACTGAGTAGCATAACGGCTATCCATGTGAAAAATGGAATTGGCAGAGTTCAAATACTGGTTAAGTTTATTGCATTTCTGTTGCACTAATGCCCTTAGCAAAAGCATGAATCCATCTCTCCCCTTGCCAGCTTAAAAAAAACAAAAAAAAAACAAAAAAAAACTACATGACAGTTTACAAATAATAAAAAAGGTAACTGTGGAGGGCCTTGACTTCCTTGATATGCAGCTTTTTTAAAAGGATAAAGCTTAGTTTATAATGGTAACTATAAAACAGGACCAGAGTAAAATGTCAAAGATCACATCTTGTCTTTTTTATCTCATGATTAAGAAACAGATCATCGACTTGTGACCAACAGATCTAATAACTATATTTTCATTTTTGCATTTATTTATTAAAAAAAAAAAAAAGAAAATACTGGTCAAAGTCTATACAAAAACAAGAGCCATGTCCATCTGTCACACAATTCAACTAGTAATAAAACATACAGCATTTCCTTTACTAATAATATATACAGTATTTCTTTCAGTAATAATTTAATTTAAACTAAATCTTAAACATAAAATTGAAGTAAAAAGGTTAAGTAAAAAGTTTTAGTGTTTGTACTTTGGGTCATTTAAACTAATTTCCCTTCTATTTTTTTCAAATCAAGTTCTGGCTGCTAGGCTCTGGCCTTTCTTGGATGTCTGTTGAATTTAGAAATGTCAAACCTTCTCTTCCTAGAGGTATTGAATCCAATGCCTGTAAACCCTTCCCTTTGACATTCTTGTGAATTTCAACATCAATCCTATTTTGGGGTCATGTTATTGGAAGAACAAATTCATTGTTCACTTTTGATTAGTGACAACCAATTCTCTTGATATCTATGCTTGGTTTGATAATTAGACAATTTGAGTATTGTGTATGTGCTAATTTTTTAAACATCATATTCTTCAATGTGGTTGTCTCCTGTCAATTATTTTGACTTCAGATAATAAAAAGAAGAATAGTTTCCATGCTTGAATTTGAATTATACAGAGAAAATTTCATATCTAAATTTAGCTAATAATTATGTTTCATAAAACATTGATCTACCCTTGCAACTATAATAATAAGAGAGATTGTAAATGTTGATGCATTTGTTTCATAAATCAAATGTCAATAGTTACAGAAGACCCAGTCTAACCAATGGACCTCGTATCAGAAGAAATACTTGTTTTCCTTGAATACCTGACTCCTAAGCCCAAAGCTCCTAGTAGAGCATAGACTGTCAATGACTCCTTGCCATCTATAAGAAGGTTGTCAATGCTTCTCTAACTTATTTTTTTCAAGGTAAGGGTGTTGACCCTATGCAAATCCCATTATCCTCCAAGCAAGGTAACAGTTAGTTAAGTGCCACGCTTGAGCAATCATATCTTTTTCGATCCATGGCTGACTAGACAGAAGATTTTCTCACAGTAGGTAGCTAACTAAAGCTACAGAACCCAATCTGTTCTGCTATTTAACCAATAGCTGGAGAAAGAAGAGATCAATTAAAACTTTCCCAAGGGTATTTGCACTAACTGAACACAACAAATTCAACTGGAATTTGAACTCAGCTCTCTGATTTCTCCTTCCGAGCCAATATCCATTTCACCACAACACACATTCACTTTGAACAGCTGACACTGTTTTTATTTGTTTGCATAATTTAAAACAGCACTAGGTGTTCAAGAAAAACAATTTCTGCCTATATAGATGGTTCATTGGTTAGACTGAGTCTTCTCTAACCAATTGACATTCATAGCTCAGTTGGTAAAGATGCTGTCATGTGAAAAAGGAAATAGATTGTGAGTTCAGATTTCACAGAAAGCTTATTCTTTATTACTGATCCATACTGTTTAGTGATA
>JBBBDQ010001006.1:870000-1116236 GCA_037127315.1 Ascarosepion bandense | reverse complement strand
CTATCTATCTATCTATCTAACTAACTATACAAAGTGCAATGAATGCATTGTTGTCTAGAATATGCAAAGATGAAAATAAAACTGACATCTCATTTTAACAGATATATTTACAAAAATTACACAAAAATATCTTGAAATAGCAAAGAGTAACAATAAGATCACCATTGGCTTCAACCATGGCCTCCAGATGATATGTATGTATGTATTTATATGTAAATATTTGTACGTGTGTTTATATATGTATATATATATATATATATGTGTGTGTGTGTGTATTTTTTTTTTTTTTTAATCATTTCACCCTGAGCAAGGCGGAAACGCCACTGATGTGCAGGGGGTTACATAAATGTAACAAGATTAATTAGAAAAGAGTGAGGAGTACAAACTAGTTAGAAAGGAACAATAGAAAGCTGAGAAAGCAGGTGCGATGACAGATACATAGGTGGAGAAAGGGAAGGTTATACAGGGGAGGGGAGAGAGCTAGAGGCCAGTGGTTAATAGATGAGTATTGACTTTGCATTTAAATTTCTGGAGGTTGTAGCCGTCAGGAAAGCAAGAATACAGGAGTGAGTTCCACAGGCGTGAAGTGCAAGAGAGGAAGCTGCAGGAGTAGAATTGTCGTCTGCATTTGGCTAACTTGACTGTGAATGGGTGGGACCCAGTTGTCAGTCTGGTTGCACGAGTAAACACCTGTTGAGGAGGCATCAGTGACTTAAGCTCATCCGAGCAGAAGCCATGAAAATATTTGTAGAAGAGACAAAGGGAGGCCACATTTCGACGATGGTGAAGTGGCTGCAGTCGAGTCGCCAGATCAGTACCTATCACATTACAGACTCTCCTTTGGAGCTTGTCAAGAACACTGAGGAGAATGGCAGGGGCACCTGACCATAAATGGCAGCAGTACTCCATGCACGGAGTATATATTGACTTGTATATATGCAGGATGGATTCAGGTGGAAAAAACATCCTGGATCGACATAGTGACCCAATCTTCTTAGCAGTAGATTTTGCTATGGAATCAATATAGTGGTTCCATTTGAGGTCTGAGGACAGGGTAAGTCCGAGGAGGCGTAGTGTATTACTCTCAGGGAGAATCACTTGGTCCATGCTTCTGGGAGGCAGAAGAGGTTGCCTGTAATGGTTGACAGACAACAGCTTGGTCTTAGATGAATTGAAGTTGACAAGCCACTTCTTGCCCCAGTTCACCACAGAGTGTAGATCCCGTTCAAGGTCAGCAGCGAGATTATGTCTGTCCGCCACGACAGGTTTCTTACTGGAGCGGGAGTATATTGTAGTGTCATCTGCATAGATGCCTACTTGGGACTTGATCTCATCCGGGAGGTCGTTGATGAAAATAAGGAAGAGCGTCGGGCCCAGGATAGAGCCCTGTGGGACACCAGCATTCGTGCTGTAGGACGAAGAGGCACGCCCATTCAGAACGACCTTCATTTTGCGGTTATTTAAGAAAGATTGGATTAGGTCAAGCAGGCAGCCGGTAATACCATAACCGCGTAGTTTGCATAGGAGGCCAGAGTGCCAAACCCTGTTGAAAGCCTTGGAGATGTCCAGAGCAACCGCGCGAGCCTCGTCAGACTCATCAAGGGCCTGTAGCATGTACTCCGTTACGGATGTTAACAGTTCGGCCGTGGACCTGTCAAAGCAGAATCCATATTGCCTGTCGGAGAACAGTTTGTGGGCGGTGAGATGATGAACTATTTCAGCATTGATTATAGCCTCGAATACTTTCCCAAATATCGGTAAAAGACTGATAGGGCGATAGTTGGATGGGTCCGAGGGTTCACCACAATTCTTAAAGACAGGAACAACTGAAGAGAATTTCCAGCATGCAGGAAAGCAGGAAGCAGAAAGGCAATAGTTAAACAGTTTAGAGAGGACAGGGGAAAGTTCAGGAGCACACCTCTTAAGGACTATCACCGGGATTCCATCGTCTCCACATGCCTTATGGGGGTCGAGTTTTGAAATTACTCTGGATACTACTGTCGGGGTAATATATACGTCGTGCAGTTTGGCCTCAGTTCTAATAGGGAAGTCGGGTGGGTGCACTCCGGATGAGTCGAATGTGGAGTTGGATGAGAATCTCTGGGCAAAGCACTCAGCTTTGTCCGCAGATGACGTGAGAACCTCAAATCCATGGATTAAAGGAGGTATTGAGGATTTCCTGTTGTTGAGCACTCATTTACAAATCCTCCAATAGTCCTTGGAGCCAAACTTGCGGTCAGCTATGTGCTGTCGCATTCTCTCAGCAAACAATTGTTTGGCGTCATTTAGAGTTCTCTTGCACTCATTGCGAGCAGATGTGAACAGGCGCCTATTGTGATCAGTTGGCTGTCTCCGGAATAGATGGAAGTAATGGTTCCTGTGGGCAATGGCGGCTGAGCAAGCAGGAGAGAACCACGGAGAGGAATGAGGTTTTGAGCAATACTTCCTGGTGGGTATGAAGGCATCAATGCCAGCTTTCACCCATGACGAGACCTCAGAGGCACAGTCATCAACTGATAGGTCAAACATTTTTCCCCAAGGGACGTCGCAGAGGAAATCGCGAAAGGCATCCCAGTCAGCTTTTTGGTAGAGGTAGGAGGTTCTATAAGTAGGGGGTTCCTGGGGGGAGTGAGATTGGAAAGAAATACTGAGAGAGACTACAGCGTGGTCAGAGTTGCTGAGAGGGCAAAGCTGTGAGACTTGACAGACGTCAGGCGCGGAGGTGAAACATATATCTAGCAGTGAGGAATGACCCGAGGGAGTGCTTGGGAAGCGAGTGGGGAAGTCCACCACTTGCGTAAGGGATTGGGAAATAGCAAAGTTCATTGCGTGAATGCCCGCCAGATCAGTAACAGCGTTTTCAAGCCACTCAGAGTGATGGGCATTGAGGTCTCCAAATACAAATATGTGGGTGAATGGGTGATAGGAAATAGCCTTGTCTATGTCGTCAGCAATGCTATCTAGTAGGGAGCAATCAGGAGAGGAGGGAGAACGGTAAAGAAAAACTTGTGAGTATATATGCATGTATGTGTGTGTATATATATATATATATGTATATATGTATATAAGTATATTTATCTATGTAAAAATAGTTGAACATAATGGAAGCATCAACAATAAAAAAGAAAAAAGCCAACACTCTATAATATCAAGTATGAACGCAATCACAACATGATGAACATATTTGTAAAATAAAGACAAACATTCCCTTCACTATACATGAGATGAACATATGAAAATTTACATATTCAGTTAAAAATAAAATAAAACATTCTTGATAATGGTTAATAAAATAGCTAAAAACATTCAAATATATAAAATATTTGATCAGTCATTACACAATTTATGTCCAGAAAAGAAAATCGCGATACTTTGAAAATTCTCTTTAGTGAAACTTGTATAAGAAAGAGATTACTCCCCAAATGCACAAGTATATATATGTGTGTGTGAGTATATATATACATATTTATTTATTTATTTATTTTAAATTATACTTTATATTTAAATATTTATTTATTTTAAATTATACTTCAGAACATGTTCAAACTACAATCTACTACAAAATTGTACATTTTGTTTTGACATTGAAAAAACAATGTCTCATCAGGTAGTTAATAATGATGATACTATCATTATTAACTACCTTATGAGACATTGTAGTTTGGTAATTTTTACATGCTCTAAAGTATAATTTATAATAAATATTCATTGCCCTACTTTTATATTGAGCACTGTTTTAGATTAATGTTTTGAACATTGCAAATATTTTCTTTGTTCTTTATTCATTTGAATATATATATATATATATATATATATATATATATTAGTCATCCACATACAAGCCTGTTTTGGTGTATCACAGCTCATCAGTGTGGCTAGACACATCCACTTGCTTCTGGCTGGGATTGAAACTCAACCGATTTGGTGTCAGTCGGAGTCGCTACTCCCTAAGCCATCGACGCATGGAATCAGAGAAGGGAAATTTTAACGTGTTGTATATAAGCAGTGTATATACACGCCAGTCACCGAGAGAACTCGATTCATTTCTGAAGAGTCACATGTCTATATATATATATATATATATATATATATATATATATATATATATATATATATTATCCTATGTCTATAGACCAACTCGGACTTTCATGCACTATACAATTATCAGGTTATATTAGTTCATAATATGCACCTGATGATTGAATAGTGCATGAAACTTTAATTTGTGCTCTGTTATATTACACTGAGCACTGTTTTATTAACACCAGAAAAATATTTATATATGTATATGTATTTGTCTTGTATATATGTATATTTATTCACACACACACACACACACACACACACACACGCACACACACACACACACACACACACACACACACATATGTAGGTAAATGTGTCTTTTTCAACATATTTTATTTACAAGTTATCTATTTTTATTTAAAAGAAAGAATTGAAATCTCTTGTCTAAGTGCAACCTCGTCACTGACAGATGTTTAATGAATTCCTGACAGTAAAAAGAAAAAGAAAAAAATTCCAAATGATTTCTTTTGTTAGGCTGGATGCTTTTCTTTCTACTCAAAAGGGAAGACTGAAGAAAATGGAAAATGCAATGAAACTTATACAACAAGATTAAGTTGATAAAATGTAACTATATCAATCACAATATCAACTTATAAATTATTCCTGAAAAACAAATTATAGGAAAGCAGTCAAGTCATTCTGCTTGGTTCATAGCACACTGTTGATTGATGCTATTCTCTCTGAATCTCCCTTCTCTGTCTGTCTTTCTTCTCCACTTCTTTCTGATTTTGTGTTCGCGGTCTCTATAGCCAAGCATGTTGGATCAGTTAGTGGTTTCCTCTACAAAGGGGAACACAGGTTTGAACCCTGCCAAAGGGCATATATTCATGTGTTAAAAATCTCAGATGTACAGGTGAGTAGATGTAATTCACACTGTTTAAAAGAAACAAAGTAAATAAAGCAGGGCATCAACTCAGAATGTGTATCCACTAAAATATAAAGTTGAAAGAAAAAGATATATAAATATAAAGAGAAATTGGTATAGAAGAAAAAAGTGTGCGAACCCATGAATGTTTTGTTTAAAGTTTAGATTTATTGTAGTTATTATTATTAATATTATTGGCTTTTTTATGATATATTAAGTGTCCATAATGGTATTTGTGTTGTTACACATGTTTTGAGTCCAAAGTTGACTTTCTTCGAGCGAATAAACTCGTGACTTTATATATCGAGATCTGTTTGTTTTTCTGATGGCCAAAGTATTGTGTATATATAAATAAGTGGTGAGCAGGTCAGAAAGTTCATATATGTGTGTGTTTGGAATACTATTTTTTGTAGTGGTTTGCAAATTTTTTTTTATCACATTTGAATTTAGTGTTTCTTTTATTGCATTTGATTTAATGTGTCCTAGGTTTTTCATGTTTTTTGTTGAGGGAAGGTTTGTATTTTTTAATAAATATTTCTTCCTGCATCATGAGCGTGTCATAACTGCATTTTGGTAGATAGGCATTACTCTGAATTTACCTCCACTACATTTGTGTAAATGTTGGGAAACATTTAATTACCTGTTGTTGGTTAATTTAATGTTACCTCTGTCCTGGGCTACACTTTTATTCAGGCCTTGTGTTGTCCCCATGTACATAATAATTATAAAAAATACAAGCATTCCCTCAACAAAACAACATAAAAAAACCTAAGGCACACACACAGACTCACTAAATTCAAATGTGATCAAAAAAAAGAAAGAAATTTTGCAAACTGTTGCAAAAAACAGTATTCCAAAAACAACAAAAAGAACTAGATGACCCGTAGAGTAGAATTGAATCAAAATCGCGGAAAACAATTTTGAAGTATAAAGACAAAATCAAATTTTGCAAACAGTTTTATAAAATTTTACACCCAATGAAACATGACGGAAGAGATTTAACATGCAAGTGAAAAAAAAAAACCCAACAAACACACATGCATATGAACTTCCTGACTTGTTCACCACTTATTTATATATACACAATATTTTGGCCATCAGTAAAACAAACGGATCTCAATATAAAGTCACAAGTTTATTTGCTTGAAGAAAGTCAACTTTAGACTTGAAACATGTGTAGTGATACAAATACCATTATGGACACTTAATATATTATACAAAAAAGCAAGTAACATTAATAATAATAACTACAATAACAAAATATTCACAGCTTCTCTCCCTGTTTATGCATATATATATATATATATATAACTATCCTCTCCGCCCTATCATATCCCAAATTCCTACTCCTGTATACCAGTTAACTAAACATATTAACCAGATTATCACACCCTACCTTCCGAGTAAATACAGCATAAAGTCAACCCTAGAGGCAATCCAAATCCTCAAGAGTGAAAAACCTAATAATGAAATCATAGCTTCACTTGATGTGGAAAACCTTTTTACTAATGTACCCGTCAGTGAAACTATTGATATAATTATAAGAAATGTTTACAGTAATCCTTCATTACCCCCACTCAAAATTAATCCCAACATCCTAAGAACAATTCTACTAGCTTGTACTACTGAAGTGCCTTTTGTTGATCCAAACAACACTATATATATACAACGTGACGGAGTCTCCATGGGTTCAGTGCTTGGTCCGATTTTTAGTAATTTCTACATGTCTAACCTTGAAAATACTACCTTTGCAAAATTTACAAAACCATCAATATATCTACGATATGTTGATGATATCCTACTATCAATTAAAAATACTGATGAAATCTTACAACTTCAAAAACAGTTTCAAAATAACTCAGTTTTAAAATTTACTTATGAACTTAGCAAAGATAACAAAATTCCTTTTCTTGATATATTAATTAACACTGACAACAATAAATTTACTATCTCACCATATCAAAAACCCACTAATAAAAATCCCTCCACACTCAATTATATTAGTGAATGCCCCCACTATTACAAAATAGCCATCATAAAAAATCTATTATATCGTGCAAAAGTCAATTCATCTACAAATCAGATCTTCTACAGTGAACTAAAAAACATAAAACAGACACTCATCAATAATAATTTTCCCAACTACATAGTTGAAGAACAAATACATTATTTTCTTAAAAAGCTTAACATGGAAAAAACAACACATGATACTAACCCAACCAATCCTAAACATATCACTCTCTTATACCGTAGCCAGATGCACTCCAACTACCAACTAGATGAAAACATCCTAAAAAAACTCATAAATACTAATATTTCTCCGACAGACTCTAACAAAAGAATTAAGTTCATTATATATTACACTAAATCCACTACATCTAATTCATTTGTCCGCAACGACTCTTCCCCCACCGTTAGTGATTTGCAAAAGACCAATGTAGTATATAAATTCATATGTCCATTTAGAGAATGTATCTCTAACAACCTTAATAATATCTACATCGGCCACACCACAAATTCGCTCTCACGGCGTCTGACGTTGCACTTAAATAAAAATTCAAATATATTCCATCATTTAGAACAACACGGTTATCAACGCACACTTCTGAGACAAACGCTTGTTGATAACACGTACATACTCAAACAAGAAAATAATAAGCAGAAACTAAAAATCCTCGAAGCACTCTACATTAAACAGTTTAAACCTGGTTTGAATACAATCAATTTCGATATTTCCAACAACGTACTCAAATGTCTGTAATCAGACCAGGGACCACAACACCACTATTTTGTCACTGTCTTCGGCCATCCGCCACGGTAGGGATGGACTTATATTTTCAATTCAATTATCTTTATTGTTAATAGCTTAAATGTTCTATGTTTACTGTGTGTTAATATTTACTCTTTGATAATGGCTTATGTGAGCCGAAAGCTTAGTCCCGATAAAAAATTCAACAAATACTGTGATTTTTTGTTGTCTTTCAACATCACCATCAAGTATATCAGACGGTATGAACGGATCCTACACAAAATTAATAGACAAAACTTGTCTATATTATTCAATGAAACCTGCATTAATGATATATATATATATATATATATATATGTTCACGGTTTCTCACACTTTTTCTTCTATACCAATTTCTCTCGTTGGAACAACCACTATTTCTATTTAATATTTAAGGATATAACATAGAATATTTGATATTTAAGTCAGGTAAATTCCAATAGAGACAAACTCAAAAGAAATGTTAAATTTATTTATTTAATTTAACAGAGTAATATATAAAATTTTTTTAGATATTCTACGATTTCATGGGTAATACATATTTCACAGCCAAAATCTTGCTGCTCGTCAAACTGAGCAGCAAGTTTTTGGCTGTGAAATATGTATTACCCATAAAATTGTAGAATATCTAAAATGTTTTCTATCTATCTATCTATCTATCTATCTATATATATATATATATATATATATATGGTGCAATGGATGAATTGTTGTCTAAATTATGCAAGAATGAAAATAGCACTGACATATCATTTTAACAGATTTATTTACCAAAATTGCACAAAAATATCTTGAAATACTAAAGAGAGTAAATTTATCCATTAAAATTGCCATTGGCTTCAACCAGAACTTTTAGGCAACTTCAGACAACCAGAATCTCCATCAATTCTTTTGAACAATCTCCTTGTTTCAGTTGTTGAATGCTGTCATAATCTTTGTCTTCAGTTCATCTTTGGTGTTACAAACAGTTTTGTTGTTCTCTCACTTAACTGCACTCCCTCACATAATAATAGGGGGTTGCAATCTGGCCTGGCAGTTGTAAAGAGTGATGGGGTCGCGGAAATTGTCATAAATGTCACAGCCATGACGGAATTCTCTTGCTTGTGTGGCATGGTGCAGAATCCTGTTTTCAGATATAGGGTCTTCCAGCAGCCTCTTTTTTGAGCCAGAGCAGCACTACCTCCTCAAGGCATCTTATGTAGGTCTCTGTGTTGTATCTGCTTTTCTTTAGCAATCAGTATTTACATACTTGTAAAATTTTCTATGGCTATAATGTAAATAAATATCTCTTTCACTTTCTATCTCTCTATCAGTCTGATCTAAACTGTCAACCTTTGCTCTCTGGGAATTACTGTCTTACTTGGGTTATCTAATCCAATCAGTGGATCTGTTCATGTCAATATATTTATATCTATCTGCCTTGTTTCATCAATCAATCTATCAGAAATTCCAACCAAAGGCACTGGCTGAAAATGATCTCCTGACACTTACAGATGGTTTCTAAGTATAGACAAATGCTAGCCCTTCAGATAGAAATTTCTGGACAGGTAAACCAGTCCTCAGCAAAGATTGCATGAGATCACACTCCGTCAAAAAGACCGTCAGTACTTGTAGTTGCATAACATTTAATATTTGTTTGGTATAAATACCTTTATTGATGCATCATCACATTATTTTCTTTTTTTCATTTTTAAGAGTGAGTCAGTTTTCTGATATTGCTTTTATCTTCTTCTATGGGCCACATCTTTTCAGGAAATGAACAATCATGGCTCTCCAAATTTTTCTATTCTTTAAAGCCCTTAGTAGTTTTTCTCTCTAAAGCTTCCATCCCCTGTTCCACCATCCCTTCACACAAGCTCGTCAGGTAGATGGCTCCCTTCATTCCACCATCTCTCTTGCCCTCTATATGAAAAAAATCCAACACCAAAATCTAAACAGGTATTGGCTGAATGAAAATGCAAAAGAAAAAAGAAAGTGCTAAGAGACAGAAAAAAATTCATTAGAAACAAAGAAAAAAGTGCTGGATTGCTGAGTGATATCCAGCCTCATATATGGCAGTGAATGCTGGACAATCTCCCCACAAATAAAGAGGAAAGTGGATAAAACAGAAACTAGATTCTACAGAAGGATTCTGAGAATTCTATGGATGGTGCAAGTAAGCAAGGAGAAAATCTTAACGAAAATAACAACAAAAATAACACTTATACTCAGAATCAGGAAGAGATGTGAAATTACTTTGATACATAATGAGGAAGGAGGGCTTAAAGAACTCAATCCTCACAGAGCATATAGAGAGCAAGAGAGATGGTCGAATGAAGAGAGCCATTTACCTGATGAGCTTGTGTGAAGGGATGGTGGAACAGGGGATGGAAGCTTTAGCTTTAGCGAAGAGAGAAAAAACTACTAAGGGCTTTAAAGAATAGAAAAATTTGGAGAGCCATGATTGTTCATTTCCTGAAAAGATGTGGCCCATAGAAGAAGATAAAAGCAATATCGGAAACTTGACTCACTCTTAAAAATAAAAAAAAAGAAAATAATGTGATGATGCATCAATAAAGATATTTATTGTAGAATCTAATTTCTGTTTTATTCACTTTTCTCTTTATATGTGGGGAGATTGTCCAGCATTCACCGCCATATATAAGTCTGAACATCACATAGCACTTTTTTCTTTGTTTCTAATGAATTTTTTTAAATCTCTTAGTACTTTCTTTTTTCTTTTGTATTTTCACTCAACCAATACCTGTTTTGATTTTGGTGTTGGATTTTTAAAAAGGATATTGCTCATATAGATGAGAATAAATGCTGTTGATGCATCTGAAAATAACTGATTATCAAGAAGAGACAACTACAGTTCCTGGGACATGCAATGAGAAAAGAGGGCTTGGAGAACTCGATACTAACAGGCCAGATAGAGGGAAAAAGAGACAGAGGAAAGCAGTGGATAACATATTTGAAGGGCTTGAACAGGTTGATGACAGAATGGAGGTTGCGTGGTGTTACAGAAGAAACCATGCTAAGAGCCAATAGGGATAGGAAGATGTGGAAGGCCATGATTGCTTATGTCCTGAAAAAACAAGGCACATAGAAGAAGAAGAAGAAGAAGAAGAAGAAGAAGAAGAAGAAGAAGAAGACATTGTCTATGAATATTTAGATGATTTCATCTGATGAATTTAATGAAGCTGGCTTAATGAGTTTTGATGGTAATAGTAATGGCAATATTAGCTGTTTCCTTATAAGGAAACATTCAACATGCCAAGTAGCCAATACTACAAATCAGCTTAAATTTATAGAATCTTTCTCTTAAAACAATTTTTCAGGGTAACAGGTTTCTCATGTTCAGTAATTGTTCTTGTTCTTTCCAGTATTGATGGAAGCTTTCTTCCTAACCTTTTATTTGAAGTAATGTGGAATGTCACCATCTTAATTATGTCATTATTTTCTCTTCAAGTTACATGTAACATCCATTTTAATTGTTGCTACTGTTGAAAATCTTCAAGTGAGAGGTGGTTTCTGTTATTTGGTACTGTTCTTTGTTTGTTGTTCTGTAGTGCCAATCCACAAGTTTCAAAGCTGAATTCAGTTCTTGATAAAACATACAGGATTCAGTGAGTCTTTTATATGCCATTTATTAAAAAGGGATGGATCTCATTAAAAAAAAAAAAACAGGGTTTTAAAGAGTAAATAAATAAAAATAGACAAACATAAGGCTGAATAGATACAAATATAAAATATAACAAGTGAATAAGAAAAAATAAATAAAATGTAAAAAATATAAAAGCAGTCTAAATATAAATAAAAAAATAATCAAATAAAAGATAAAAACATTAAACAAATAAATAAATAAGCAGAATATCAGTCAGCCAGTTAATTGCCATACATGATACACGCTTGGGCAATCATGTCTTTTTGACCCATGACTGTCTAAGCAGAAGATTTTCTTGCAGTAGGTTGCCATTATTTCCTGTGGTAGACTGGTTGCCAACCAAAGTTGTAGAACCAAATCTGCCCTGCTATTCAACCCATAGTTGGAGGGAGAAAAGATAGATTCATGCCTTTCTCAAGGTTATTTGTGCATAAGCGAATGAATCAAGTTTGACTAGAATTCGAACTTGGATCTCTGATTTCTTATTCTGAGCTGATATCCATTGCCCCACAATATACATCCAGGATATAAAAGCAAAATGTAAACAATTAATAAAAAGCAAAGACTAAAAAAGAGAAAAGGTTGAATAAAAAAAAAGTTATAAAGCCAGAAGACAAGGTAATTTCTATTATACAAAAATTAAAATATCTTCTGCTGGCCTGAACTATTTAATATCCATTTTTAGGCCTACCTCTGAAAATAATCCAGATCATGACAACATTTTATTTGGTAACTAAACTCATTGCCCCCACCCGGCTTTTCTGCTGAGGTGGGTGGTCAAACATCCAGCAGCATTAAAAACAAACCCTGTCAAATGTTGAATGGAAATCTTTAACTTGCCAAAATCTAGCATAATGAGAGAAAGTGGGCTCTATTGTCATATATGCAGCAAGTGCAGTAATGCTATAGCATTGTGGTGTAGAAGGTTTCTTAGACTGAAATCAACAGCCAGAGAAAAGGTTATCCCTTGATTAAATCAATGGTCATGTGACTATGATCAAGGTGAGCCTTCAAGTTGGAGGACATCAGCTGTGATTTGATCAGGAGAGGAATGGGCTGCAACAGGAAATGCTATGCATGAATGAATACTTCTCCAGCTTACAAACCAGATATGTAGAGGGAATTGGTTAGGTACTCAGATGGGAGTGATCTTACAACACTACCTGGTTATAGGACTGACAGTGATGATTATGATGATTATAATGATTCTTGGAAAAGGCATGAATCTACTATTTTCTGCCTTCGCAGAATTCAAAATCAGGGATAAAGCAAAAGAAAACCACTCCACCATTTTTTCAAAGAATATTTACAGCAATGTACATTTTATAGAGATGTGCTTGCAGCATAGTAGATAAAAAGTGGAACTGACATGTTGAGTTAAGGTTCTGGCTGAAGTTATTGCATTCGCTTTCACACAAATACGTTTAGAAAAAGTATGGATCTATTTCTTCTCCTGAAGGTAAGTGTCAGTAGAAGGGCATACTGAGCTCTCTAGCTTTGGTTGGCAACCAGTCTAAAAGAGAAAAACAACTCTGAATTCAAAACAGGCTGGGTGTGAAGCTAGTAAATCCACCCAATAAAAATTACTTACTGTGGAAACCACAACAGCAACACAACATATTTAAGCTGTGGCTCTATACTCTATTGTGTGTCTACAGGGTTAATATAGATACACATTTCATTTTTATAGGTGCTAATGTCTGAATCTATCTAATATAAACTTATTTATAAATGGAACTTTGTCTCTGTGTGTGTGTGTGTGTATATATGTGTGTGTGTGTGTGTGTGTGTCTGTTACCTATAGACTCCAAAACGGCTGAACCGATTTTCTTGAAAATTTACACAGTTGTACTATAAGCGTCTGCAAGTGTTCTTAGCTAGCGTTTGTGTCGAGGTACCCCCGATAAAAATTTTTTAAAAAATCAGGTTATAGGAGGAGTGGTCCGATTTTAATCAAATTTGATACACTCATAGACAAAGACATAAGAAACGATATTCAGAAGTTTCAAGGTTGCAGTTCTTAGAATAGTGCAGAAAATCGATTATATATATATATATATATATATATATATAAAAGGCAAGATGCTTGTGTGTGTGTCTGTTTATCTGCTTGTATGTCTATATTTTTTCAGCCCTTTTATTTTAGTTTTTGCTTTGGGTTTGGCTCTAAGTAGGTATAATTGTAATTCTTACTCTCAGCCATGATACCATTTACTCAGAGGACTTATTTAGCCTTCAAAATTCACTTTGCAATGAAAAAAACTTATTTGATATCAATACCAAGAAACCAAAATTTGACTTACATCCATTCATTTTTCTTTCAGTCTACGGTTTCACTTTAACTGGAAACAACCATTGCTTTTTAGTCTTTCGTGCCAATGACCAAAGAGTCTGAGCTCCAAGACCATGTAGTAGTTTTAAAGCTTTCATTACATCTGAGCAATGCTGGGCTATACTGCTAGTTGAAAATAACTTAAAAGGATACCATCAAAAAGGTTAAATTAGATATGAAATCTGAAGATGCTATTAGATCATATTTGTGTATGATAAAGAAACATTGTTTTTTTAAATCATATCACCCCATGCAAGGCAGTGTATCTACTAACACACATTATTAAGGAGAGAGCAAGAACAATAAAAGAAGAGTAATCAAGAAGACAACAGATAATAATTGACATTGTATTTAAATATTAGAAGGTTGTTATGGATTCCAGGTGAGAAACCACACAAAATAATAAATAACAAAAACAGATATAGAAATAGAAAATGTAAGTTACATTGAACGAAATATACAAACTGGAACGCGGGTTAGTCAATTTAGGAATACTATTAGTAGAAATAAATATATAAGTGTATTTGTTATTTGAAGTGTAGTAGTATGTCCAGGTAACTGATTCTAGATCCAACCAAATCCAACTAACTCTGCATCAACTTACAACACAACCAAACTCTCAACTGACCAACTGCCATTCTCTCTTTAGGCAGGATTATATGTACACTCAGTCGAGTCCATTATTATTATTTTTTTTTATTTTTTATTTTTTTAATTGTATCACCCCAAGCAAGGCGGTAACGCCACTGATGTGCAGGGGGCTACGTAATAGTGAAAAGATTGGAGAAGAGAAAGCCGGAAACCACATCCTAAACAGGGAACAAGGGCTGAGCCTCTTAAACCTGTTCAATAGACGTGGGTGGAGTGTGAACCGGGCGATAGATATTATATTAAAAAAGTGGTGATCCCACAACAAAGATCAAAGTTGGCTAGAAAGCATAGAGTCAGAAGAGTTCTACAAATGAGAAATAAAACTGTTAGCCACCAATCTAGTCAGTCAGTCAGTCAGTCAGTCAGTCAGTTAAGTGCCATATGTGATACACGCTTGGGTTATTGTGTCTCGTTTGAGTCATGACTGATGAGGCAGAACATTTTTCCTACAGTAGGCTGTTGTTTCTTTCTGCAGTAAACTGGTTGCCAACTATAAGGCTATAGAACTAAGTTTGTCTATTCATTCAATCCATATCTGTGGGAGGGGACTCCAGGCTGGTTTTCGAAGATTTTCCTTCTCCTAGACTCCTAGATGGTTGCCACCAAAGGCTATAGAACCCAGTATATCCTGCTATTTACCTATAACTGAGAGGGAGAAGAGATGGATTTGTACCTTTCCCAAGGGTATTACCATATAAGAGATTGTAAGAATTAGACTGGAATTTGAACCCAGCTTTCTGATTTTTCAATCTGAGCTGTATTCATTGCTCCACCATAAATTCATGAATTCTAGGTACAACTTTTGAAACATTTATTGCACAGGCTCAGAGACAAGAACAGGGGACAAAAATGTATAATGTTAATATAAGAGGGTGCTGAAAATTTTCTCAGGCGAACACATTTCCCAAAATTCAAATTCAGAACTTTTGGGGGGATAGGGCCTTTGTAGTTAGGCTAAGAACCTTTCAGCCAACTCTTATATTTTAGTCTTTGACAGATAGAAAGAATTACAAAACATAACCAAATGAAAGTAAATATAATAGTTTACATTTCTGTATGCAATTGATGAGAAATGAATATAAAATACATTTTAAAATTGATCTTTGGCTGTTTTTTGTTTGTTCAAGATGTGTTACATAACTATTGTTATTTGCTTTATTTATACATGCATGTAAATTAATCAACTCTCTATGACCAAAGAATACAGCATATAATCACTCCCATCTACACACTCACATATGCACATCTAGTGTGTGTGTGTGTGTGTGTGTGTGTGTGTGTGTGTGTAAATTTTGAGTCATGGAGCTGAGATGAATGTCCATATCTGTGTCCAGGCCTGAAGGATTGGATTAAGAATCCAGAATACGTTTAGTCTCTGGGGCACTGATTGACCACTGACAAAGACCATAACTGACCCTTTTGGCCTTTTAACCTTTCTGAACCCCCACTTGAGATCACTCCTAATGTGCCTGGAATGTTTTATTTGCACCCCTTTACTGCTTTCTGTTCCTTACTTTCTCTGTCATGCCATTTCCTTCATGGTATGGAATCCCTCTGCGAAATGACTGACCTTTCTACACTTCAACAAAACCAGGCATTAATCTCTGCAGTTTCATCATTTTAATGCAGATCAGGCAATCATCAATAGATATTGGCAAGATATGGATTTTACAAGTATGTTAATGTACTTATGTAGTAAGCACAAGCTTATTCAAGTTTAAGAAGACTTTATTCTGTTCTAAAGTCAAAAGATGTCATTTTCATGATATACTGGAATGTGGCCAGCCATTTTGAATATTTGAGAAGCCAGTTGCATGGTTTTGATGTATCTTGGCTATTAACAGAGAGTGACTTTACTCTACTTGAATGAACAGACACTCTCCCATGAGGTTACTTAAATGGCAGTGTGATGCCTTTGTGTGAGTTCATGTACTGTGTGGCTGCTGAATTCACAATGATCAACCTAGCAGATCAGTGAAGTATTGTGCAGTATTTTTTGGAAAAATATTGTATCATCTTGGTTTATTTTATTCAATTCTTTTATGTGCCATGTCTCTTCAGGATGTGAGCGATCTTGGCTCTCCACAGCTTCCTATGATTTATAGTGCTTAACACTGTTTTTTGACTATCCTTCCCACTTCCTTTTAACCCCTTGTGTCTTAGTGGTTTCATTACCTTGCTTGGGGTGAAATGATTAAAAATAATTCTAATTGAAATAGCTTATATAATACTTTCCTCTATCCTTCTTACCTTCAATATGTTCTGTGAATTTCAAATTCTTCAATCTTCTCTCTTTCTTATGTATCCCAAAACCTTTAAATTTCTTTTTCTGATTCTAAGTATAAGTGTCCTTCGTGTTTCCATTTTCCTTTAACCCTCCTTATTACTCACATGCTCTGTCTGTGGCATTTTCCATCAAGCAAAAAGTCTGTTGCCTCACATCTTGTCTTTGCCTGTGAGGAAATTGTCCATCACTTAAAACCATATAGGAGAATTGATATTACTTAGGAGTTAACACTCTTTTCTTTATTTCTAATGAAATTTTTCTGTTTCTTAATACTTTGATTTCTGGAGACACAATGAGGAATAATGGCCAAGAGAATTCGACACTGCAAGAGAAAATGAACAGAAAGGAACAATGGATATTCTACCAAACCAACTTATATAAATAGATGACAAATCAAGAACTGGGTGAGGAGGGGACAGACTAGTAAAGGGACAAACATTGTTTAGAGCTACAAAGGGTTAGAAGTTGTGGAGGGACACAATCTCACATGTCCTAAAGAGACATCTCTGTTGCCACAAGTCTCTTCTTTATCTGTGAGTAAATTCTCCAGTATACACTGCCAGAGTGGATTATTGATATTGCATATTAGTTCAACACACTTCTCTTTGTTTCATATTTGTTTATCTGCTTCTACTGGCTTTTCCTAAATTTAAATCTACTGCTGAAATTTCATCCATGAAATTAAGAAGAATTCAACAAAACAGTTTAATCATTTCACCCCAAGCAAGGCAATAAAACCACTAAGTCACAAGGGGTTAAAAGGGAGTGGGAAGGATAGTAAAAAGTTTATCTTAAAAGGAGCATAACAGACTGTTTTGAAAAGTAGAAGGAACACTTGGATAAGTGTGTGAGATCCTGTAGTAATGATTACAAATGTGCTATTTCCCTAGGTAGGCTATTTTTTAAATAGCTGCATAATTTCTGAAGAAACCTTATATTGTAGATTTTAATAGTAAAAAAATGTACTAACACCATAGAATAAAATTTAACTGGTTGTTCCTTTGGAGCTGAAATTCTCATGTTGCATATTTTGCAAGTGTGTAAACATACTCACAGTAATGAATAATTAAACACGCACAGTGCATACTGAAGGCAAGAGAAGCCAAGGGAAACTGAGAAATCAATTTAATGAGTCTGAGAAAATTGATAGAAGAATCCTGACAACAAAAACAATAAGGAAAGAAGGCTTGGAAAATTAAACACTCACAAAGCATATTGAAGGCAAAAGAAGCAGAGGAAAGCAGCAAAAAAACTACTAGACAAGTTTGTAGACAGCAGAACAAGTAGCATCCTTCTACTATTTTTCTAATTTTTTATTTTTTTCTCTCCTGTGGAACTCCCTTCCATTTACTTGCTTCCCTGATAACTACAATCTTCAAACATGTAAATGCAATGTCAATTGCAATCTTTTATCTTCTTAAATCTCGTTCATCTTTTGTCCTTTCCTCAATCCTCCCTATACTCAGTCTTTCCTTTCATTTTCACTCCTTGAAACCTCTGCAGACTAGTGGCATTTCTACCTTGTTTGGGGTGAAATGATTAAAAAAAAAACAAAGATAGTGTGGTTTTAAGTAAAAAGTGTGACTGAAAAGTAAAATAAAGAGGAAGCTGTGGAGAGTTATGATTATCTAGGTTTTGAGGAGACATAGAATTGAGTGAGAGAGAGAGAGAGAGAGAGAGAGAATCCATAGTGCCCTATGATAGTGATAATAATAAAGTAAGCAAAGATTGTCCTAACTTGAAATTTCCTTTCAGGGTCAGGATCAGTGCAATATATACAAAGAAAATTGTGACCGAGGCTTAGGGCCAGCAATCCTCATTAAAAACAGGCACATCTTCTACTCTGAGCAGATTACTTTTGTGCTTGCTTATTCACTTGACTGACAGATACAGATGCAGAAATTAATTTTATTAAAATATTATTTATTCTCAATATTATTTATTCTTATTATTTGGATGTGTGTTGTGGTGCAGTTGATAATGGCTGGGATTGACAAATTAGGGAACCAAGTTCAAATTCCATTTGAATTCATTGCATTCACTTATGCACAAATACCTTTGGGAAAGGGGTTAATCCATCTTTTCCCACCAGCTATGGGTTAAATAACAGGATAGATTGAGTTCTGTAGCTTTGGTTGCTAACAAAGTCTATTGCAGAAAGTAATGGCAACCTACTGTGAGAAAATCATCTGCCCAGTTAGTCATGTTTCTTTCAAGACATGATTGCCCAAAGATGTATCATGTATGACACTGAACTGACTGATTCTCAAAGATTTAGAGCAAATCCTAATTGGTGATATTTTTATTGACTTTCATTGCAAATTGCAAAGAATTGCCTATCATCTTTTGCAATTTGCATAAAATCCCTGTATGTAGTAATAAGAATAATGATAATTATAATAATTAGCATTTATTGAGAAAAATCTTTGATTCAAGAAATAAATGACAGGTGCAGTAATGTTTTGGGTCAGCACCCCTTCCCACAATATGAACAAATTTTAGGAGGAAGGATTTTTAATACATTTTCAATGCTTATATTTACTTTAAATATAGGAAATGTGGATGTTGCTTTTTTTTTTTATAGTGATGTTTTCCCTGTGTAAGACCCAAGAGTCACTTGGGGTAGAGGGTTACAGATTAAGAGGCTCAGTTCATGGGTGTATGTAGGAAAGATAATGGTTAACCCAAACCTGAACAGGTTAAGATTCTCGTGCTTTGAGAGGCGTCCTCTCAGGAAGAGCACACAAAGAACTGTGTTTGAATTACAGTCAGGTTTGTTACATTAACTTAGGTACAAATACACCAGGAATTCATTTCCTCCCCCCAGCTATGGGTTAAATAGTAGGACGTGTGTCTGGAAAAATCAGAGTTATTCTATAAAAATTGTTCATACAATATTCACTAACAGAAAATAATTATTCCTACAATAAAGAATGTTTTTCTTTTTGCATAACCAAGAAAAAGTTGAAACAAAACTATCAAAATTCATCTTATTCAGGTGATGCATTTTGCATTAAAATTAATAATTTAAAAAATATATCTCAAACATACAATAGACAATAAAATATAAGCAAAACTAATGGAAAAAATGCTATTAAAGACTTATAAAATTTGTTTATCAAAGATGCAAAGCAGATATAGTTTGCTTTTCACCAACATAGAAACATTTTAATCTTCAAGCAATATTTAACTTGGCTATGATACCATTATAGTGCCATTATGATACCATTATAGTGCCATTATGATACCATTATGATACCATTATAGTGCCATTATGATACCATTATGATACCATTATAGTGCCATTATGATACCATTATGATACCATTATAGTGCCATTATGATACCATTATGATACCATTATGATACCATTATAGTACCCCAAAAAACTGATACCAAAGGTTTAAAATAGACATTCCAAGTTAATAGATTAAACTTAAAATTTCCAATAAGCAAAATACTTTTCTGTATTTTATAACAAATTTAAATTGATTGGAATTATTTTTTCTGATTATCAGTACAATTGATGACAGATATTACTTACTTTATGCTTAAAATATCACAGACAAGCATTTTGTAACATGGAGGTGAGTGTTTTCATTAGTTGTTGACATATTTATCGACATCCTGATGTTTGGAAAAACTTAAGTAAGGAGGAGATCAGACAAGCAATATGGTTTGGGTTTCTCTAGGTTAACTCCTGATATATCAATAATAACTGTGGAAAGAATCTATTATGCACTAGATAAAAATGGTGAAGTTCAAGCTGTAGCATTGGCCATCTTAAAAGCCTTTGACAGTGTCAGGTCTTCTCCATAAGCTAAAAAGTTATGCTGTCTCCAGACACTTTTGTGAATTTCCTATCAAATCATAAAATGAAAGAAATCCTGAATGGCCACTCATCTAGATCCTTTTGTATTAACACAGGTGTCTTCAATCCTTGGTCCTACTTTGTTTTTAATTTTTATTAGTGACCTTCCCAATGACATCATCCCTTTACTTGACATCTATGCCGATGACACAAATATTTATTCCTACCTCAATAGTAAAGCTGATCAGTCGTCTAAGGTCAAAATGGCAGCTGGTGTCCAAATAGCATCAAGACCATCATTAATTGGGACAAAAGATGGCTTGTCAATTTTAACATTCTCAAAGCTAAACTTCTTTCCACTAATCTTCTAAAAGAGTCTTTGCTGCTTTCCATCAGCATGGCTGATGTTAACCTCCAAAAAAGTGACTCAATGCCCTTTCTTGGGCTTACATTCTCAGCTGACATGAAGTGGAAAGACCATATTAAATCCATTGCTAGGTCAGCTGCTAACAAAGTCTGTGATGTGCAAGACAATTTTTCTTTCCAGTATCTACATTACATATCTATAAGACTGCCTTTCATCCATGCTTAGAATATTGATGCCACATATGGTCTGGTGCCCCTGCTATTTACTTTTAGCTCCTTGATAAAAAAAAATCAGCAATATTACTGATCCTGATCTGGCAGCTCAGCTTCAGTCACTTTTCCACCACTGCAGGTTTGCCTTTCTGTGTCTTTTCTATAAATACTTTCCCAATAATTGTTCGAATAAACTCTTCACTATGTTACCTAAACTTTTATTAATTTAAATGCATTATTAGACTGGCCAAATTCAGATTCTAATTGAATTTACTGCATTCACTTACATGCAAATCCACTTAGGAGAAGTATTAATTTGTTTTTTTCCCCCAATTATGGGTTAAAAAGCAGAACAGATTAGGTTATATATCTTTTGTTGGCAACCAGTCTACTGCAGAAAGCAATGGCAACCTTCTGTGGAAAAATTCTCTGCCCAGATCAGTCATGTCTCTTTTGAGACATGATTGCTCAAGTGTGTATCACATATGGGACTTAACTGACTTACTTACTGACTAGACGGACATCAAGATCTCACCAATTTGCACTTGAGCTGACTAGATGTAGCTGTAAATCCTATGCTAACAGTCTCGTTTTTCACATTTTCTCACTTGTGGAAGTCCTTTCCAATTCAATGCTTTCCAGCCAACTTTAATGTGCAAAAATTTAAATGCAATATCAATCACTATCTACTGTCTTCCTGATTACTCTTTTCTCTTTCCACTCATTAGTAATGTTTCTATTCCTAATTCTTCCACACTATGTAAGTCCTTGTGTTTTAGTGGCTTTACCACCTTGCATGGAGTGATACTGAATAATAAAAAAAAGATTGTTGTAATAAAATTAAATGACAAAAACAATGTGAATGCCTTTTTTCATATATCAGTTAGTCAGTTGAATGCCATACGTAATGTAATATAACAATCTGGCCCCACCCGAAAAAGGCTGATGCAAGCGGGGGTGTTTCCGGTCGTTGAAAGGAACGGATGTTTGTTTGACCTTATTTCCGGCAGTAGCGGAAATGGCTACAGAGGTAAACAGAACAGGTGTCTCTGAGAATTATGTGGGCGTGCGTGGGCGAGGCAAAATCCGGAAGTCCCGGTTTGGAGATTATAAAAAGACCTCGGCGCACGGATTTCACCAGACAGAGAGCCAGACAGACAGACCAGAGTAGCAGGAGAGAGAGAGAGACACAACAGATACTACGACTCTCCCGTCAACCCTTAGAAGCGCGCTCTCTCAACACTCTCTGTTCCCTAGGCTACACGGTTCATCGTCATTAATAGGAATATCACGTTATATTTATATATATATGGTGTTTGTCTGTTCGTCGATATAACTGGAACCAGCATTCGCTAGGACAACAGTGATACACGCTTGGGCGATCATGTCTCTCGAAAGAGATATGACTGACTGGGCAGAAGATTATCCTGCAGTAGGTTGCCATTGCTTTCTGCGGTAGACTGGTTGCCAACCAAGGATATAGAACCCAATCTGTCCTGTTATTTAACCCATAACTGGAAGGAAGTGGCGGATTAATACCTCTCCCAAGGGTATTTGCACGTAAGTGAATGCAATGAATTCGGCTGGAATTCGAACTCGGCTCCCCGATTTCTCGTTCCAAGCTGATATCCAATGCACCACAACGCAGATCCTTTTTCATATATACTTTTATTTAACTATGCTGTAATCCAAAAAATGAAAAATATTCTAGGTATTCTAATATTTTATCGAATTTTAGGTAGTTTGGGTTTGTAGTCTTACTTGTGAAGACACTTGTTGAAAAAATGTTAAAAAACATACTTAAAAACAAGAACTACATAAAAGTATTTCCCATGAAGTGGAAAGCAAGAAGTAGGAAGGCATTTGTGTAGAGTTTAGAGAGAACAGGAGTCAGTTAATGAGCATATTTCCTTTAGACAATTGTAGAGATACTATTAAATTGGTGTGCCTTGTGGTGATCTAATTTGGAGATGATAGCAGAAATCATGGATGGAGTTGTATGTATGTCACACGGTAGAGACTCGGTTCTAAGGGAAAAATCAGGTGAAGATACTCCTGATGAGCTGATAATAGAATTTGAAGAATTATTATTGGTGGACACAATCTTAACAATATAAGAAACATGGATGACATGGCAGACAGAGAAAGAAAAAAAGAAAGTGAGAAGAAAGGACTAATCATCAGTTGTAACTAAACAGAATGTATGGTTGAAAGCAAGAGAAAAAGCCAAAGATGTGAGCTATGAATTGGAGATGTCACAATGAAACAAGTACAGAAGTAAACATTTCTGGGTAATTATTTAACAGATGATGGATAATGTAACAGTGAAATTTGATACTGCATTTGAATAGAAAAAGATACCTTACAAAAACTAAACAAGCATTAAGAAATGAGAAGAGTTTATTAAAACAAAAAAGAATGCTGAATTGCTATGTTATATCAGTCCTTCTATATGACAGTTAATGGATAATTTCCTCACAGATAAAGAGGAGACTTGAATCAAAAGAATGATGCTGAGGAGACAATTGGTAGAGGGTGTAAACAACAAAGTACACTACCGGCCATAATTATTAGACCACCCAAGTCTTTTAATATAATTCTACTAAAGTATTCAGAAAATATTATAGAGCGAGTTCATAAGAAATGAAGAGGCTTTAAAGTACACTACCGGCCATAATTATTAGGCCACCCAAGTCTTTTAATATAATTCTACTAAAGTATTCAGAAAATATTATAGAGCGAGTTCATAAGAAATGAAGAGGCTTTAAAGTATACTACTGGCCATAATTATTAGGCCACCACAGTTTTTTTTAAATTATGCATTTCATACTATTTTTAGTATTTATTGCCAAGTGGATAAGTCTAAATGAAAATAGAATTGTTCTTTTGTTCTTTTGTTAAATGAAAATAGAATTATTTTGAATAACATGTGCATCAAATGAACTGTTCTGGTGTCCAGTTTTTGTGCTCTCTTCCCCATGCTAGTCTCTTCTTTTTATTGGCTGACCAAAGCAAAGGCTTTCTAGCTCACCTGTAAAATTTTACAAAGTGATAATAACAAAAGAACCATTCTATTTTCATTTAGAATTATCCACTTGGCAATAAATACTAAAAATAGTATGAAATACATCATTTTATATTTAAAACTGAGGTTGCCTAATAATTATGGCCGGTAGTGTAGTTTTAAGAAAAATTGCAACAAAAAAGACTGTTGCAATTTCTGGGTTACATAACGAAGAAAATTTGGCACTCACAGGATATACTGAAGAGGAGCAGAGAAGATAAGTCACTAATATACCTGATAAGATAGGTACTGAGAGAAATAGTACAGGGACAAATATTATTAAGGAAGGGATAGGAAATTGAGAAAACCCACGATCACTTATGTCCTGAATTGATACAGCATATAAAAAAAAAGCAGGTTGAATTTTGGAGTGAAGCTTAGAGACATTGCATATAGTTTCTAAGATATGTATCTATTACATTAGCTTTATTGCATTCCCCATGTAGTAATTGTATTACCTCTGAAAATTTAATAATTTTCCTATTTGAATTTTCTGATGTATGATGATATTTAAAGATTGGCTGACACGAAGTAGAGAGACTATAGTGAATCCAAAGCTAGGTCAGCTGCAAAGAGAGTTCGTTCACTGCGTCATGCTAGACATGTTTAAAAAGAATTTGTTGTACAATATAAATACTGTTTTTCATCTGTATATTGTAGACCTCTTTATATACCTACTAGCAGCATAGCCTGGCATTGCTCGGGTGTAATGAAAGCTCTAAAACTAATCCATGGTCCTGGAGCTCAGACTCTTTGGATGTTGGCACAAAAGACTAAAAAGCAATAGTTGTTTCTAGTTAAAGCGAAACCGTAGACTGAAAGAAAATGAATGGATGTAAGTCAAATTTTGATTTCCTGGTATCGTTATCAAATAAATTTTTTTCATCGTAAACTGAATTTTGAAGGCTAAATGAGTCCTCTGAGTAAATGGTATCATGGCTGAGACTAAGAACTACAATTATACCTACTTAGAGCCAAACCTGAAGCAAAAACTAAAATAAAAGGGCTGAAAAAATACAGACATACAGGCAGATAAACAGACACACACACAAACATCTTGCCTTATATATATATATATATATATATAATTGATTTTCTGCACTATTGTAAGAACTGCAACCTTGAAACTTCTGAATATCATTTCTTATGTCTTTGTCTATGAGTGTATCAAATTTGATTAAAATTGGACCACTCCTTCTATAACCCAATTTTTTCAATTATGGATTTTCGATAATTATCGGGGATTACCTCAACACAAAACCTAGCTAAGAACACTTGCAGACGCTTAGAGTACAACTGTGTAAATTTTCAAGAAAATCGGTTCAGCTGTTTCAGAGTCTATACTTAACGGACACACACACACACACACACACACACACACACACACACACACACACACAAAGTTCCATTCATAAATAAGATTAGATATATTTACCACTGACTGCATTCACCATTGACCACCAAGTGCATTGATAAGGATGGAGATTATGTTGAAAAATATTTGTTATGTAAAATAAATGATTTTTTATCGTTAGCCTGTGGACTTATTTATGGTTGTTTTCTAAGCATAGCTTAGATGTGGCACAAGGCAGAATGTATAGAGCATCTAAAGAGGATCAAACTCTCTATTAAAGCATAATTGTGAACTTATTGATGTGTCTACCTAGTTACTTCTCAATGAAATGTAATTAAAAAAGGAGATTATACAGAAAGAATTTGCATATAAGATCTCACCCAGAAAAATGCCTGAAAATCTCTCTCCTAGGTTTTATATATGAAGCTAAGATATCAGTTTATCCAGAATACAAATAGTTGAGCCAAGGCTAACTCCATAGAGACAGTATGTTTGTAATGTAAATGTTAAGTTAATGATTAATGTATGATGCATAGTAAATAACTTTACTATAGAAATTCATTAGAAATCAGGACAAATGAGTTTTAGTGGTTAGGAATTCCGGCAATTGTGACTGACATAAAAAATTTGTATTATTGGTCATAATGTATATTGAGGCAGAAAGAATTCATTTAAACAGGTTTTATTTGATTCAACTGACAAGGCTTATCTGTTTATTTTTTTATTTTATTTTTTCATTTTTGGAGGAAAATTATGGATAAACTATCCAAAGTTAATGTTTTTGCTTTGTTTTGCATCAGGAATTTTCATTCATCTTGGTCTTCTTCTTTTATGCACAGTGACCTTTCAGGATGTAGAAAAGCATGGCCCTCCACATTTTCCTGTTTCTAGTAGCTTTTAATACTTTTTTTCTTGTTATTTCTCTTAAACACTGCTCTGTGATCCATTTGCTTGAGACCATCAAGTATGTCACACACTGTTTTTCCCGTCTCTCTTTATCTTTATTCGCCCTGCAAATATCAAATTCTTCAAGTCTTTCTTAAATCATTACATTTTTTTTTTAAAGAGGGGGCAGGGGGCTACATAAGTGTAAAAAAGATTAATTAGAAGAGAGTAAAGAGGAAGACGAACCAGATAGAAAGGAGCAATAGAAAGATGAGAATGCAGGTGTGATGACAGTTTCAAAGGTGGAAAGAAAGGAAAGGATATACGGGGTGGGGAAAGAACTAGAGTCAAGTGGTTAATAGATGAGTATTGACTTTGCTTTTAAATTCCTGGAGGTTGTAGCCGTCAGGAAAGCAAGAATATGGGAGCGAGTTCCACAGGCAGGAAGTGCGAGAGAAGAAGCTGAAGGAGTAGAATTGTCGTCTGCATTTCCTGATGTTAAGTATAAGTTTCCTTTTTATTTCCATTCTCTCCAAAACCTTGTTGCTGCTCATAAGTTTGGTCTATATTATCATCAGCATCCTTCTGTAGAAGCATATTTCTATTGCTTCAAGTCTTTCCTTCATCTTTGAGGAGGTTGTCTTGCATTTGCTGCCATATAGAAGGACAGATATCATGTGACAGTCCAGTACTTTTTTCTTTGTTTCCTGTCTCTCAATAATCTACTCTGCTTTTGCAATGAATTCTTGGCTATGCCAATATGTCTTTGGATCTCAGTGTTGTACTTTTTGTTCTATGTTAGAATGCTTCCCAGTTATTTGAATTTCTGTACCTGCTTGATTTTGGTATTCATGACTTTTTTTTTTTTTTTTTTAATCATTTCACCCCGAGCAAGAACAGGCAGAAACGCCACTGATGTGCAGGGGGTTACATAAATGTAACAAGATTAATTAGAAAAGAGTGAGGAGTACAAACTAGTTAGAAAGGAACAATAGAAAGCTGAGAAAGCAGGTGCGATGACAGATACATAGGTGGAGAAAGGGAAGGTTATACAGGGGAGGGGAGAGAGCTAGAGGCCAGTGGTTAATAGATGAGTATTGATTTTGAGTATTGAATTGGAATTTTGGGCTCTGCTTTTTGCTGATGATGATGCCTTCAGTTTTCTTGTGGTTTATGTTTATTTATATCTTCTTGCTTTCTTTTAATATCTTCTGTAGTAGGTTTTATAATTTCTTTTTCATAACTGCTATCAGCACTGTGTCATCTGTGTATCTTATATAGTTGTGGTAGCCAATGATGAATAAAGGCAGGATTTCTAGTTCTTTTGGGATTGCCTTGCTGTATAGGCTGAATAAATCTAGTGAGAAGGCACTTTCTTGTCTTGAGCTCCTTTCTATTTTTATATCTGCTGAACTCTTTGCTGTCTGTATGTAGGCAGTTTGCTACCAGTATAGGTTTTTGATTACTCCAAGAATATGTCAAGGTTGTCAAGAAGCTCTAACAAGTGTTTGTGGTGTACTTTGTTAAATGCCCTTGCATAGTCTATGAAACAAAGATACATGTATTGCCCTTTTTGATAACATTCTAAACATAAATATAATGTTTTGTTCTAGTGTCCTTGACAAACATACACTGCTCTTATCCTATCTCTGGCCTGTTTCTGCTGCTTGCTCTATTCATCAGAATTTAGATGATATGTTTTTTTTGTTTTTAATCATATCACCCCGAGCAAGGCAGAAACACCACTGAAGCACAGGGGGTTACGTAGGAATGAAACGATTGGAAAAGAGAAAGCCGGAAACCACATCCTAAACAGGGAACAAGGGATGAGCCTCTTCACCTGTTCAATAAACGTGGGTATAGCTCATTAAGCTGATTGTTTGGTGGAGTTCACATTCATTTGCACCTGGTTTTTTAGACAGTTCTATGAAAATTGATCTGCTTGGGTCTTTCAGTATATAACTACTGTTGTAGATTTAATTTACTATTTCTGTAATCTTGTCTATGCTGAAGTTGTCTAGGGCTGTCATAATCTCTATAACAATACCAACTAGTCCTGCTGCTTTGTTTCTATTTATTTCTGCACATTTGTCATTGAGCTATTCTTCATTAGACTGTCTGCTTTTGTTCTTTATTTCCTTGTGTAGTTTTATTGTATTCTGTTCCATGTTTTAGCAGTGTTTTCTTTACACCATATTGAGAATATCATTTGCAATCAACTAATTTTTGTTTCTAATTCTGTTTTCTTTTGGGATGATGTTATTTGCTGTTGTCACTAAAGCTTCTCTTAGTATGTCCCATTTTGAGTTCTGTTTCTAATGTTTTCTAATTCTTGTATCTTTTTTTCATACTGTCTGTATATATTTCCTGCAGGCTTGGGTTATTCAAGAGGTTTGTTGTATTGCAGTTTGGATACTGCATTAGGCTTTTTTCAATTCCAAAGTTTTATTCTTGGATTACATATAACTGTGAGGTGGTTACTTTCACAGTGTGCATTTGGGTAGGTTTTACAGTGAATAACTGCATTCCTAAATCTCTTGTTGATAGTTGTGGTGATACTGAGCAAAAGCAAGGGACCAGATGTTTGCTCTATAATGACCAGAAAGCAAATGACCAAAACTCGTTGGTGCGCATCCGAGTTCGTGCAGATGTTCCGGTTGAAAAATAAAAATTAATCAAATATCAAATTTCCATTTTGTGAGCCTATGCGAATTTTATTTATCAGCCAATGGGAAGCCTAGAATCAAATACAAGTGTGAAATTTCAAATGAGCTGCTTTTGATCCAAAAAGCAGATATAAAAAAACCGAGACAGAAAGCACCCAGACAGGCAGACCGAAAGGGACAGAAAGACGGACACAGATGTGCATGATTAGTACCTCCCTTGACGAAGTCAAGCGGCTACTATGTTCACCTCCCTTCACCTCTCTTTACTTTCTTCCCTGTCTCAAAAGTACTTACTGACCTAAGGAGCGAATACATCAAAGACATTCCTTACATACAATATGCCTCCACACTACTTTAAGTATCAAATTCTCCTTGTCAGCATTCTATTGCCAAAATGAACAACATTTCTAAGCCTTAAATCTCTTTCAGCTTATTGTTCGCCATGAACATTTAACCTCCATTGGACCTATATTCAAGTATTGCTTTAATTGTAAAACATTAATTGATATGTGTATATATAAATGTTATTTTCAACTCATTGCTTTTCTTGATTTTATAATCTATTTATGACTTATAGTGGGCTATCTACCACGAGGTCAAATTCCGTTAACCTGCAATGGTATACAGTAACCCTTTGCTAGAACAGAATTCCACTACAATTAGAAAAAGAATAGATAAGCAACCCACTATATGGTTATATAGCCTATTTGGTTTTTAGTTTCTTCTCCTGGGCTTTTCCATAATCACAGTCATCTTGGATGTTCTTGGAACCAGATGTTGGTTATTATCTGGTCATTTACTGTGCACCATTGAACTCATTTTTCTCTCTGGTCATTATTACAGTTTTCAAGTTCAAAATTTCCCCTTCTCTTTCTTTGCCTTGCCTATTTTGTTATTCACCCCCCCCCCAATAATTCTAATTTCATGTGTTTTTTTTTTATTTAATGCAAATTGTTTGAATATTGATATTGCAAATATATTGTGAATGATTTATACTACTAAAATTCATTGCAAATAATTTGATAATTGATCTAGAAGCCCTTCCTAAAAAGGTTGGTCATTTGGTTCTACTTTAGAAGTGGGTTAAGCTGAGAAATTTCAAGTGTCTTCTCATAAATGATTTTAGTTGGGTCCTTCAACCTGGTGTAATGATTAGCAAACTTGTCTTGCTAGATCATTTCTGACTAAATAGCAAGGTGAGTATTTTTTGGCCTTGTTGGGACAATTAAGCTTTGTTGAGAAAATCACCATAAATAATTTTAGTATAAAAAAATAAGTAGTTAACATTGATTAAAAATGAAGGAATTAGGGATTATCACTAATCAGTAATTAAGGAATTATTAATCAGGATTAATAAAAATTATTAATCAATAAGGAATTAGGAAAGGATTCCATTCAATCACAAGTTAAGGAATTAAGAAATTACTAATCCATTAATGCTAGTTTTAATTAAAATTTTCAAATTTGGTATTATTTTCTTTATTGCTAATCCTGATTAATTTACTCATGCCAAGTATCCCATTTTGGCAATCATAAGTATTTATGAATTAATCTGAATTAACAATAAATATTAATCAGTTATTGATAAAGAATTAGTAAAGAATTATGATTGAATTAAATTAAAAGTTGAAGAAAATCATCGATGTAAGCAAAATGGATTACGATTGATCCATAATTGATGAATTAAGCATTATTATTATTTAGTTAATAAGGATTATCATTATTAAAGAATTAATGATTATGATTGATCATTAATTGACAAATTAAGGATATCATTATTTAGTTATTAAGGATTATAATTAGTCAAGAATTAAGGAAAATCATTGATCAACATGTAAGGAATTAAGAATTATCATTATTTAGGTATTAAGTTTTATGAGTGATCAAAAATTGATAAATTAAGGATTATCATTATTTAGTTATTAAGGATTATAATTAGTCAAGAATTAAGGAAAATCATTGATCAACATGTAAGGAATTAAGAATTATCATTATTTAGGTATTAAGTTTTATGAGTGATCAAAAATTGATAAATTAAGGATTATCATTATTTAGTTATTAAGGATTATAATTAGTCAAGAATTAAGGAAAATCATTGATCAACATGTAAGGAATTAAGAATTATCATTATTTTGGTATTAAGTTTTATGAGTGATCAAAAATTGATAAATTAAGGATTATCATTATTCAGGTATTAAGGATTATAATTAGTCAAGAATTAAGGAAAATCATTGATCAACATGTAAGGAATTAAGAATTATCATTATTTTGGTATTAAGTTTTATGAGTGATCAAAAATTGATAAATTAAGGATTATCATTATTTAGTTATTAAGGATTATAATTAGTCAAGAATTAAGGAAAATCATTGATCAACATGTAAGGAATTAAGAATTATCATTATTTTGGTATTAAGTTTTATGAGTGATCAAAAATTGATAAATTAAGGATTATCATTATTCAGGTATTAAGGATTATAATTAGTCAAGAATTAAGGAAAATCATTGATCAACATGTAAGGAATTAAGAATTATCATTATTTTGGTATTAAGTTTTATGAGTGATCAAAAATTGATAAATTAAGGATTATCATTATTCAGGTATTAAGAATTATGGTTGATCAACAATTAATGAATTAAGAATTGTCATTGATCAAGAATTAAGGATTATTGATAAAGAAAAATGAAAGAATTCAGGATTATTATTGATGAAGAATTAAGAAAATAAAGTTTGTGATGGTTAAGAATTAAATATTATGATAGGTCAGGAATTAAAGATTATTATTAATCTGGAATGTCATTGATCTTTAATTAAGAATTATGGCTGATCAACAAATAAAAATTTATGGATCAGAATTGATCAGTAATTTAGTATTATGATTAGTCAAGAATTAAGAAATTAAGGATTATCATTGATTATAAATTATGGTTTATGAGTGATCAGGTATTAAGGAATTAAAGATTATCACTTATAAGGAATTAAGTGTTACAAGCAGAACAAGATTATAAGAATTTTAATCATAATGTCTATATATTTATAAATTTACTCGAGCCACAAAATTAGCAACTAGGTCCCACCCTTTTACTGTGAAACCAATAAATTGTAAACGTAAATTCTACTCCAGCAGCTTCTTTTCTCGTACTTCTTGTCTGTGGAATTCCCTTCCATTTACTTGTTTCCACAACAGCTACAACCTCCAAGTATTTAAATATAAAGTCATCTTCTATCTCACTAACCTGCATCCTCTCTCTCATGCTCCTTTCTCTGTCCACTCCACTCTCATCAGTATTGTCATCCTTCACTTATCCACTTCCTGATACCCCCTATAACTTATCACTCTTTCTCATAACTTTTCTCCTATGTAACCCCCTGCAAAATAGTGGCAGTAAAATGCCTTGCTTGGGGCGATATGATTATAAAAAAATAAAATAAAATAAAAAATACTAAATATTGCTAAAAAGCAATATACTAAACGTGACTATTGTGTCCCTAGAAACTGGTTCAGTAAGATCCTCTTGTCTCTAACACTAGACAGAGCACAATACTTTAAACCAGAGTGCAACTGAGCACAATTAGCTTCAGGTAAAACAAATTTAATTACAGTTATGGCAGAACTGATTTTCCTCTGTTTCATTTCTTAGTTTTGGATGAAGGAGCTGAGATGCTGGTCTGAGGAGATATTTCCTTAAAAGAATTCTGGTGTCTCTCTACTTTCATCACCAAGATTCTTCTCTGGCTACCACCTCTACTATCATACTAACAGGAGGTGGAGGAACCAAATATTTTTATTTACATTTTTTTTTCTTCTTCTTAAGCCATGCTGTCTGTTAGAGAGAAAATTAATGGTTACTTGAAGGTGTCTTATTGATTTCATTTTCCTTTTCTTTTTTTTGACGAGAAAGTAAGTATTCAAAGTTCAGGTTTGCAGCATATGTGATGGCGTCAGGCTGGCATAAATGACTACTAATTTTGCCTGGTGAGAGATCAAGAGGTCATACAATCGCCCAACAAAAAGTCTGTGGTGATAGGGAAGAAAACTCATTATTCTTAGCTTTGTTTATTTTTTTATATATAATTTCATAAGAGGTGATATAAGAATGTCTTGTTCTTAAGATATATTCAGATGCAGTTATAATCTTTGCTTAGCTTATGATATTTTAAAGCTAAACTCAGATTAGAGCAGGCTAGGGACAACATGATAGTCAGCTGAGAAAATCAGCATTTGAAATCCTGACTTGAAAATCTTGGCTTGAACTCTGATCCTTGCCTTCAAAGAAAATCTGTAAATATTACAGTTCAAATCAGTCTTAGTTAATCATTGTCACAATGGTTATGCATACAGAAAAATCTTGTTCCCTCTCAATGCCATATCTCTTCTAGATGTGGATAATCATGCCTCTCCACAGCTTCCTCTTTTCTTGTTTTTAGTAATACTTGCTACTTTAAAACCTCTCATTGTCTTTGTACTACTTCACCTGAAATCCATTTACTCAAACTTCTAAAGTAAGTTATCCACTGCTTGTCTCTAATTTTAATATATATATATATATATATATATATTTTGAAATTATAACATAAATATGTTATAATATCACTAGAAAAGTAGCTATTTTGTGTCAACACTACTTGTGTCTTATCACTTAATAAGATACAAGTAGTGGCTAAACAAAATAGCTACTTTTGTAGTGATATTATAACATATTTATGTTATAATTTCTAAATATTATTACCTCTATTTTGTATTGAGCACTTTTTTAAGAATAGTGTCTCTTTGGATATGGAATATTATTCCATCCATACCGACCCTATATATATATATATATATATATATATTGTAACAAAGTTGTGGAACTCATAAGTTTTTTACCTGCTGTTCATGCATTTACTTTTATAAAGAGTGCTTGATACAACGTAGAACATTATATTGTAATAGTTGTTACAATGGTTTATAAATTCATAGTATCACTACACAAAAATGTTCGCGTTTCAAAGCTACTTTATGTGCTTCTCATCGGGTGACAAAGTTGGAAAGAAAATTGAAATGGTGAAAATGGTTTATTTCTGGTGTTATGATGTTTCAGTGAAAGTGGGGTTTCAAAAAATTTTGTGTAGTGATACTATGAATTTATAAACCATTGTAACAACTATTACAATTATATATATATATATATATATATATATATATATATAATTAAAGTGTTTTTTTTATTTTAATTTAATTTATATTGTGACATGGAAATTTCTATATTCTGAGATTTTACCTTGTCATCAGGCAATGTTGACTTATCATTGTGAAAATGATTTACATTTGAATATATAAAACAATAGGCTTGTTATTTAAAGAGTTGATATAGTAAAAAAATCACTGATAGAATGAAAATAAGTGATACAGTAGCAAAACTCAGTGCAAAATAGTGTTATATCAACATCAAAGACCATAAGCAAAATTTTGCTACAAATCCTACCACTAGGAAAATATATCCTGCAAGACCTGAGATTATAAAAATAAGTAAAAATACTTGAAAGTGTAAATAAGCAAATTATGGAGTCAGTCAGTTAAGTGCCATAAGTGATACATGCTTTGGGTGATCATGTCTTGAAAGAGACATGACTGAATGGGCAGAAGATTATCCTGCAGTAGGCTGCCATTGCTTTCTGTGGTAGACTGGTTGCCAGCCAAGACTATAGAACCCAATCTATCCTATTATTTAACCCATAACTGGAGGGAAGAGATGGATTAATACCTTTCTCATAGGTATTTGCGCATAAGTGAATGCAAGGAATTCAACTGGAATTGGAACTTGGCTCCCCAATTTGTCATTCCGAGTCGATATCTAAATTATAGAGTACCTTCGACTAAAACTATGGATTAGTACCACCAATATAACAAATTGGTTTTGTAATATAAATGGAAAAAACAACTGATCTTTAATTCAATTTGATATTGAGGAATATTACCCATCAATATCAAGGGAACTATTTCTTATTGTGCAAGAATTTGCCCCTGTTTATTTGGATAAATAGGAGGAGGAGAGTAACATCTTTTTTTTTTTTTTAATCATATCACCCCAAGCAAGGCGGTACTGATGTGCAGGGGGCTATGTAAGAAAGAGAGAAAACCAGAAACCGCATCCTAAACAGGAAACAAGGAATGAGCCTCTTCACCTGTTCAATAGACGTGGGTGGAGTGTGAACTGGGTGATAGTTTAGTCTATCTACTCCAATTGAAAAAAAAAAAGTGAAAAAGAAAAGAGTGAAAGGACTGGAAAAGAGAAAGCCAGAAACCACATCCTAAACAGGGAACAAGGGATGAGCCTCTTCACCTGTTCAATAGACGTAGGTGGAGTGTGAACCGGGTGATAGTTTAGTCTATTTACTCCAATTGAAAAAAAAAAGTGAAAAAGAAAAGAGTGAAAGGATTGGAAAAGAGAAAGCTGGAAACCACATCCTAAACAGGGAACAAGGGATGAGCCTCTACACTTGTTCAATAGATGTGGGTGGAGTGTGAACCAGGTGATACAATGAATGAAAAAAAATCTGTTCTCATTCATAATAAAGGAAAGTGAACAAACAATAATTACAAGAAAAATTTTAATATGCAGTCTTTAGACTGTGACGAGTTTTCAAATCTGGTTGGTTTATTTGTGCTATATAATCTTACAGCCCATAATGATATAAATACCAAAGATATTGGATTATATAGTGATTATTGCCTTATGGTAGTGAGGAATTCCACAAATTTTAAAATAGATGAAATTAGAAAGTTAATATATAGAGAATTTAAAAACCTTAACTTAAAAGTGAATATGAATTCAAACATAAAAAAGTAAATTTTTTTTATGTAACTTTAGATTTAGAAAATAATATATACCATCCATATAAAAAAACAAATAAAAATCCTTTATATATCCACCCAAAATCAAACCATCCTCCATCCATTATTAAGCTCATACCCTATTTCATAGATTATAAAATTAGTAAAAATTCCACAAATGAAGATGTGTTTAAAAATCACAGTAAATAATGTGTATAAAAGCCCAAATATTAAATATGTAAAAGAGAAAGTCTACCCCCAAAGAAAAAATAGAAATAAAAAGATTATTTGGTATACACATTCTTTCAACCCTAATAGTTAGCAGTAAATTAGGGGAAAAATTCCTTGCTTTGATAAAAAAAACATTTTCCAAATAATAATTCATTAAGCAAGATTTCCAATAAGAATACATTAAAATTACATCATAGTTGTACAAATAATCTGGAAAACATTTAAAAAAAATCATAATAATAATATTTTAAATAAAAATTTAGCCCAATTGAAAATAAAAATCATCCAAAAATTGAAATTAATAATTTAGACAGTATATATATAATTGTAGAATCCCTATAGAGTGTGTTTTGGAAAACAGTTGCCTTACAGAATCTATAGTTTATCAATGTACTATTACTTTTATGGAAAACCCTAGGAATGTAAAAATTTGTATTAAGTTGTATTAAGAATTTGCTGAAAAAAAAGATTTTATCAACACACTTCTTCATTTAATAATAATAAGTATAGAAATAGAACATCCCTATCAAAATATTTTTGTGATCTAAAAGAAACAAATAAAAATCCTACAATAAAATGAAAAATTTTAAAAAAAGTTAGAATATCTAAGTCTTTAAAGAATCTATGCCCCTTGTGTCTATATGAAAAACTGTATATGATTAAATTTCTTAAGAATAAAAATCTATTAAATAAATGTATTGAAATAAATGTTTTATGTAAACATAATGAAATCTTCACCTTAAAATATGGCTAAAAAATTCTTCATAAAAGAATGTCTATTAACTTACATATATCTGATAATTTATTTTGTATTATAATATAATATTAATGAAATAGATATTAAAATTTTTACAAATTAAGAGTTTATGAAAAAATTAGGAAACAAAAAGTGCTCTGAACCAAAAGAAAAATAGTATAATCATACTCAAAGGCTCCTTTAGGCCAGATCAAAAATATAAAATGTTTTCTTTCTTTCTTTTTTGTTTTTAAAAAATGCTGGAATTTAGAGAAAGCTAAGACAATAATCTTGTTACAAAAATGGATAGATCACACTGGAAAAGAGCAGTCTAGATATAACTTATATTTTCAAATTTAAAAGTGGAACTTCATTCTAAATACTTAGATTAAACACATACATAAATATTTCTGTCTTTCCTCATCTATATAAACTCTTTAAATAACATCTATATTGTCTTATATATTCAAATGTAAATCATTTTCACAACAATAAGTTGACATTGCCTGATGACGAGGTAAAATCTCAAAACATAAAAATTTCCATGTCACAATGTAAATTAAATCAATTTGAAATAAAAAACAAATTTAATTATATTATGATCTATTATATATTTTGTATTGAGCACTTTTTAAAAAAGTAAACTTTTTAAAAAGTAAATTAAAAAAGTAAAATATATATATATATATATATATATATATATATATTTTACTTTTTTAATTTACTTATATATATATATAAATGCAAACTTATCACTATACTCATTTTGAAAAACCCTCCATGTATATACACGGAAGGAAAAATGGTTGTAAAAAAAAGAAAGAGCTAAGCACATGAACATCCACCAAAGCGATTTGGACCGAGCCAGTACGTAGCCCAAAGAAAAAACCCAAGACAAGCAATCAATAACAAAAAAGCGCTCAATACATAAGCAGAGCAGAATAAGTAAATAAGTAAATTAACTTAGTGAACCAAACAAACCTACCAAGGTTTCACCTAAATGGATCTTTAGAGAAGATTTGCCAACCTTCCCTGAAGATCCGTTTAGGTGAAACCTTGGTAGGTTTGTTGGCTCACTAGGTTAATTTACTTATATATATATATATATATATATATATATATATATAAATATATATATATATATATTGATAGAATAAATAAAGAAAAAAGTACAAAATGTGTCATAATCTAACATGTTTCACGTTATTAAAGGTTTTTCAGAGATCTAGTGAAAAACAAGAAATTAACTTTTTTTTAAATTAAAAGAAAAGAAAGTGTATACTGGAATGTTGTTTAGGGTTTGATGCTGATTGTTCAGATATGTATCATGTGTAATAAAGCAACAGACAATTATTTCAAATGTAAATGTAAGTGTATGTATATTCTATGTATATATTGGAACACCTGTCTCTTTATATGTATGTGTGCGTAATAACATATATGTCAAGTGTATTAAAATGATGGGCAATTTTTTAAATATGTGTTTGAGAAAATCTTGGATAATAAAATGTATGACTGTATATGTTTGTTGGTTAGTGACATTAGTGTATGTGTGTATGATAAAATGTAATACATTTCTGCTTAAATCTTTAATGAGATAATGTATACAAGTGTCATGTTTGTAACCAATTTGTTTTTAGAAATAAACAAATTTAAATGCAATAAGTTTTGTCATTGGAATCTTTTATCAAATTAATTTGTATTTATTATTCATATCTTAAAATATTTGAGTAATATAAAAAATAATAAAAATAAAATTTGGAAATATAATACTTATTTTCATGTATTGGACGCAATAAATTTTTGAATTCATTTGAATGTATTATATTAAATTACTAATTTTTAGAACAATATTATTTATATAAAGTATAGAATATTATGTATATGGAGAATATATTGAATTATTTTGAATTATTTTGAATAATATTTGGAAGTATTATATATATATATATATATATATATATATATGGTCAGAATCATACATTGAATTTCTAATTTATAATTTATATGTAATATATAGAACATTATTTATATATTCAAAAATAATATTATATTATGCAATATATAAAACATAGGGCACATAGAGAACATTATTATAATTATTGATTATTATATACTAGCAGTATAGCCCGGCATTGCTCAGGTGTAATGAAAGCTTTAAAACTAATCCATGGTCCTGGAGCTCAGACTCTTTGGATGTTGGCACAAAAGACTAAAAAGCAATAGTTGTTTCCAGTTAAAGTGAAACCGTAGACTGAAAGAAAAATGAATGGATGTAAGTCAAATTTTGATTTCCTGGTATCGATATCAAATAATTTTTTCATCGTAAACTGAATTTTGAAGGCTAAATGAGTCCTCTGAGTAAATGGTATCATGGCTGAGAGTAAGAACTACAATTATACCTACTGAGAACCAAACCCGAAGCAAAAACTAAAATAGAAGGGCTGAAAAAATACAGACATACAGGCAGATAAACAGACACACATGCAAACATCTTGCCTTTTATATATATATATATATATATATATATTATCGATTTTCTTCACTCTTGTAACAATTGCAACCTTGAAACTTCTGAATAACGTTTCTTATGTCTTTGTCTATGAGCGTATTAAATTTAATTAAAATCGGACCACTCCTTCTATAACCCAATTTCTTTGATTATCGATTTTCGATATTTATCGGATGTATCTGGGCACAAAACCTAGCTAAGAACATTCGCAGATGCTTATAGTACAACTGTGTAAATTTTCAAGAAAATCGGTTTAGCCGTTTCGGAGTCTATAGGTAATGAATACACACACACACACAGACAAAGTTCCATTTCTAAATAAGTTTAGATTAAAATATGATATTATGTAATACAGAATGTAGTCCCTATAGAGATCATTATTATAATGTTATCAATTGTTTAGACTAATATATGGAAGCATTATTATATTATTTGTTTATATCTATTGGTAGATATAATTTGTATTCATGAAGTATAGATTTGTAGAAAGATGGTGAAGTGATGTAATATTTTATAGTGTTTATAGTTGGTAGTAATGCTTTTAATGTTTTCAAAATGCTTTCTCCCTAAAATGTTATGTTTTTTTAATTAAACTAACATTAGAGAAATCAAAGTTATATCCCATGTCATTTTGATGTAATGCAAGAGAGTTGAAAGACATTTGTCCAAGTGTAACATATATATATATATATATATATATATATATACACTTTTCCTTCATCATTTGTGAATTGCCATGGTTCCTGGGAAATATAATGAAATGGTTTCCTGATATCTTTTCCAGTTATGAATTCAGGACTTAAAAATTTTTTGCCCTAAATTTTTCGCAGTCAACCCTGCATTTTAAGCTATAACTGACTGGGAGAAGATGATTTGAGAAATAAGGAAGTTTTCAAAAATAAAATCTACAAAGAAATTGTTCCTGATAAAAGGAACCAAAATAAAACAGTGAGGAAAGAATACTGTGGAAATTTTATAGGAGACATTGAAGGCAAGAGGAACACAGAGAAACAAGATGTTTACTTAACATGCTTGTATAAATGGATAGTAGAACAGAGAGATTTGTATAGGGAGAAGTAGAAGAAGAAGTAACTTGATTCACACCTTTCCAAGTGAAATCTTTTGATATTTCTTTACATGAGTCTTTCTTGGTTTTCTTTTATCTTCCAGTAATAATCTTAAATTTTTTTCTCTTTACAGGCTCTCTTTCATCATTTTTGTTTGATTCTTCTTCTTCTTCTTCTAAGTGCTGTGTCTCTTCAAGACATTGGCGACCATAGCTCTTCACAATTTCCTTTCCTTTGTAGCTTTTAACAGATCTTGTCATTTTAGCATCTCTCCTAAACCTTGTTCTGCCATCTATTTATTCAAGTTCATACTTCTTGAATGTCTCTTGTTCCTTCAGGATGTTGGCGATCATAGCTCTCCACAGTTTTCTTTCCTATACTTTCATGGCTTCTGCTCCGACGAACTTAAGTAACTGGTGCCTCTGCAATAGGTGCTTACTCGAGCAACCAGATTGGCAACTGGGTCCCACCCATTCATAGTTAGATTAACCAAATGCAGACGACAATTCTACTCCTGCAGCTTCTTCTCTCGCACTTCCCACCTGTGGAACTCGCTTCCATATTCTTGCTTTCCTGACGGCCACAACCTCCAGGAATTTAAATGCAATGTCAATACTCATCTATTAACCCCTTGACCCTAGTTCTTTCACCACCTCGTATATCCTTTCCTTTCTCTCCATCTTTGTAACTGTCATCACACCTGTATTCCCATCCTTCTCTTGCTCCTTTCTAACTGGTTCGTCTTCCTTTTCAATCTCTTCTAATTAATCTTTTTACTCTTATGTAGCCACCTGCACATCAGTGGCATTACCGCCTTGCTCGGGGTGATACGATTAAAACAAAAATACCTGGGGCAACAGAAATGTGGTTCTACAGAAGGATGTTAAGAATATCATGGGCTGAATAAGTAATGACAAAATTTTAAGGAAAATGGAAAAAAAAAAGGACATTTTTACTTAAAATCATCATGAGATTATTGAAATTTTTAGGGTATATAAGAAGGAAAGGATAATTTGATATGCAGAGGACATAATGAATGCAGTGGGTGCAGAGAAAAACAGTATATAATCTACTTCATGGGCTTGTGTAAATGCTTGGCAGAACATGGACTGGGAGTGGTGTCAAACAGACAAACTTTAATAAGAGCTGCAAAGGATAGGAAGTTGTGTAGAGTCATACACATACAAATTTTGTGAAGAACATGGCACCTGGAAGAAGAAAAAGTATTCTTAAACTTAAACACATGACATGACACTCTGATCTAAAACATGAACTATGATTTGACAGCGAACCACTTAAAAGAATAAATAACTCCTCAAGGCAAATTAGTTTTCAGTGCACTGAAGCAGGTGAAGAAGACTGTGTGAATAGGATACGAGAAGAGATATAAAGAAGAGTTAAAGTTGTCCTTCATCTTACAATATTCAGCCAATTAGAGAAGAGATGAAGAAACTACTACAAGAAAGAAATGTAGGAAAGACCATATTTAAAACTCAAATGTTATAAATATAACATTGTACACCTTTGAGAAAATAAAGACAAAACATTAGACATATATTCATTTTGCAGGTGAATCCAAAATAGACTTTATAAAGGGACATTAAACAATATGGGTGGTGATTGTAGATTTAAGGAGAAGGGGATCAATGGCTGTTAATTAGGAGATAATTGTATGATTCAGAGAAAGGCCTATGGGATAGTGGAGAATTTCAGGTCATTTTTGATATGAGTTTAATTTTAAAATGAAGCCAAGCTAGAGAAAATCTTTCATTTTTTTTCTTGTGATTACAAACATCATTTTTATTTCTGATAAATTTTGATCTTGATTCTTGTGGTAGAGGAAAAGCTTCTGAGATGAAATGTCATTCTTGTTTGTTTTTTATTCTCTACGACTAAAATAAAATTTTTGAGCTTCACCTAATAAACAGCTTACGGCCACATCACATTAAAACACTGGTTCCTGTATGATCACCATAAATTATAGAAATAAACTTGAACGTAAATGCAATTTTATTTTTATAACTTTGATATATATATTAATAAATATACATATTGTCCTACATCAAAGTTATAAAAATAAAATTGCATTTACGTTCAAGTTTATTTCTATAATTTTGATGTAGGACAATATGTATATTTATTAATATATATATATATATATATATATATATATATATATATATACAATTGCTTTTACTTTCAAGTTTATTTTTATAACTTTGATGTAGGACAATATGTATATTTATTAATATATATATCTGTTTAGGATGTGGTTTCCGGCTTTCTCTTTCCCAATCTTCTCACTTTGTTTTCTTCTTTTTTTTTTTTTCAATTGGAGTAGATAGATCTATCTATTGCCCGGTTCACACAACACCCATGTCTATTGAACAGGTTAAGAGGCTCATCCCTTGTTCCCTGTTTAATATATGGTTTTCGGCTTTCTCTTTTCCGATCTTTTCACTATTACGTAGCCCCCTGCACATCAGTGGCATTACCGCCTTGCTCGGGGTGATACGATTAAAATATATATATATATATATATATATATATATATATGTGTGTGTGAATCAAAAATTTCTAAATAAGTTATTAGAGTTTTAAAAATGCTGGGCTTCAAATTCAAAATTTCATCTAAATACATTTAAACTGTATCAAAAAAGTAATCAATCTCCTATCTATATTAATGTTAACTCTAATCATCCTAAATCTATCATAAAGCAAATACCCAAAATAGTCAAGATTAGAATTAATAAATTATCTTCTAGTAAGGAAATATTTGATAAGAATAAAACAATATACAATGAAGCCCTAAAGAAGAGTAATTTTAGAGATGAAATATTATACGAAGAAAAATTGAAAGACAAAACTAGAAACATAAAGTAAAGGAAGAAAAATAAAAATAATATGGTTCAACCCTTCTTTCTGCAAGTTGTCCAATGTAAACATAGGTAAATACTTTTTAAATTTAGTTAGCAAACACTTCCACAAACACCACCCCTTAAGTAAATTATTCAATAGAAAAACTCTTAAAATTAGTTATTCTACCACTAAAAACATGCAAAACATAATTAATTCACATAATAATAAATTACTCAGAGACTTCTATAGCAAACTTTTGGAAGACACACCTTCCTGTAATTGCACCAATAAAACAAATTGTCCCGTTGATGGCAGGTGTAATTTGAAAAAAGCTGTTTATGAAGCCACTATTTGTCCAGCGGAGGACCCTAGCAATAAAAGAGTTTATATCGGGATATCTGCAAGTAGTTGGAAACAGAGACTGTATAACCACAGACACTTGTTTTCCAATGCCTCCTTGAAACATCAAACTGCCCTATCTAAGCAATACTGGAATATTAAAGATGGAGGATTTACCCCACTGGTCAGATGGAAGATTGTTAAATATGCTAACACTCCCAACAATTTTAGGGATAGGTGCAATTTATGCCTGGAGAAAAAATTGATGATTATAACATATAATAATCCAAAGGAACTCCTTAATCAGCATAATGAATTAATATTTAAATGCAGACATAAAAATAAATACAAAATAGTCCAGATAAATTCTGATTGTGATTTAAATTAGTGTAAATTAAATTAATTTACATTGATTTAACTTAAAAATGTGTTTACTTTGGGAAAAGTCTGAAATGTACTGTTCATATCATTTTACCACAAAAGTTTTTTATAATTTTTATTTTTTGTGTTTTTATTGCTATAATTATTATAGTTATAGGTATATCTTTAAGATTCTTTTTTCTTCATTTTTGATAGAATGAGTATTATCATTATTATTATGTTGTCATTTTTCATCATATTTTTATTTCTGCTATGGTCGCACTACCTATCAAGTCTGCAGGAAGACCTAAGGCAGGTCATGGTGTGTCGTTATGGCTCTATTGCATGTTTTTTCTATCTCCTCTATCATCCCTAGTGTTACATAGACAAAGTTCTCCTTAGTGTGTGGGCTGTTCTTAAGATAATTTTTTGTATGTCTCTTCAGCTGGAATTTCTCGGGATTCTTTCAATGTGTTGTTTTGTTCCTTTTTTTATCATTCCAAGTGCACCTACTATCACTGGCACAATTCTTATTTTCAATTTCCACATTTTTTCTATTTCAATTTCCAGGTCTTTATATTTTGACAGTTTTTCAAATTCCTTGGTTGCTATGTTACAATCTGCTGGACAAGCCATATCAATTAATAGGCAAGTTTTTTCTTTCTGGTTTTTAACAATAATGTCTGGCCTATTTGCTTCAATTTTTCTGTCTGTGTAGATGGTGTAATCCCATAGAATGGTGACATCTTCTATTTCTGTAACCGGTTCTGGGTGATGTTCATACCAGTGTTTGTTTACAGATTTTCTATAGTGTTTGCACATTGTCCAATGTAAATATTTCCCCACGCTATTGTGACAATTTTTATATTCATTTGGGGCAAGTACAGAACATCCTGAGATTAGATGGTCTATTGTTTCTTGGTGTTTATCACAGAACCTGCATTTTTGATCCACATTATTATGTATAATATTTGCCTGAAAGTTCCTAGTGAAAAGACTTTGGTCTTTCGCTGCAAGAATAAAGCCTTCAGTCTCAGACTTTAATCCAGATGCACATAACCATCGATGAGTATTAACATTATCAACATTGGATTTATTGGCACATTCTAGATATTGGCCATGCAGAGGTTTGTCTTGCCAGCGTTGTTTCATCTGTTCAAGAGCTTTATCTTTGGCTTTCATTTTCATATTTTTGCTGCAATAGTTGGTTTTTGGCTTCTATTTTGCTTTTCTACAGAATCTACTAAATGTAAATCTTGTTTGCATTTACTGCCTTCTTTTATTATTAATGTTTTTTCTTTCTGTTTTCATGTTGTTTAACTAATTGTATCATCCAGTTCTTTGTTGTTTCTATGTATGTTAGTAAGCCAATAGTTGTTGTCTTGTATGAAAATTCTAGCTGAATAAAACCTCTTCCACCTTCTTTACGGGGTATGTATAGACGGTCTACATCAGCCTTTGGATGAAGCATCTTATGCTTAGAAAGAAGCTTTTTTGTTTTAGAATCCATTTGCCTGATGTCGTTTAGAGTTCAGTTTAAGATGTTAAAACTATACTGGACAACTGAGATTGCAAGGCTATTAATGGCTATAATTCTGTTCTGAGAATTCAATTCAGTTTTTAATATCAGTCGTAACCTTATATAGTACATAGTACTCTTTACGCACTATTTCTTTCATTTTTTTTATGGTGAATTTTTTCACTCTCATTTACACCTAGGTATTTATAAGCTTCTTCTGGCTTTAATTCTTTTATTCTTACAGCAGGGTCTAAGCTAATTGAGGATGTTTCTTGTAGTGATCCATGTAAAACTGTAGCTGTAGAACATTTATTCAAATTGAATTTAATTCCAATGTCTTTGCTGAAGCATTTTACAGTTTGCAGAAGACCTTCCAGCTTGTTATCATTTTTAGCATACAACTTTAAGTCATCCATGTAAAACAGATGGCTTATTTTCTTCTGGGCTATTTTATAACCACATTCTGTCTTGTTAAGTTGACTGGTTAGTGCTATTAATGATATGCAGAATAGCAAGGGAGATAAAAGAGTCACCCTGAAATATACCTCTTTTGATGTTTATTTCACCAGACTTTATAGGTTCCATTTATATGATTGAAGCAAAGGGTTGTTTTCCATGTAGACATGCATTGTTTGACAGGTGATATCTTGTATATATTTAAAGTCTTTAAGATCCAGGAATGCAGTACACTATCCAGGCAGTACTAAGATTTTTCTTTGCATTGTAGCTGTTTTCCAGGATCATTCTGTTAATAAACAATTGGTCTTTACATTATTAACAGCCACATTTGCATTTTTTTTGTTCAAGCGGTAATATGTCATTTCTTTCCAAGAAGCAATATGTCTGTTTTGTTAAAATAGATGTTAATAGTTTGTATGTTGTCAGAAGGCATGTATTTGGTTTGTGGTTTTTCGGGTTGTTTGTGTCACTATTCTTGGGTAGAAGAAATGTAATTCCTTTGGTCATCCATGTAGGAATTTTAGTGGGATCATTAACCATTTCTTGAAGTTCTTTGGCTAGTTTTATGTACTGTATTTAAATAATATAGCCAAAAGTTAGGAATTTTCTCTATACCTGGAAATTTCCAATTGTGTGCTTTTTTCAGTGCACATTTAACATCTTCTGTGATTCCAGCCCATGTCTGTTCTGGTTTATTTTTGATTTGTTCTATCTTTTGTGCAATCCAATCTACTTCTTTGTTATGCTCTTTAGGGCAAGCCCATATTTTTTCCCAGAACTGTATAACTACTTCCATTTGGGGGGAGGACTTTCACTTCAATTTTTTTTTTTACCTGTTTCCCTGTAAAATTTCTTTGCATCAGTTTGAAAAATCTTGTTTTGTCTGTATAATCTTGATCTTTCTTTTCTCATAGCACCTTATTCTTTGAGCCTTCAGTTGTATTGTTTGCTTTATTTTATTTTATTTTATTTTTATTTATTATTATTATTATTATTAGTAGTAGTAGTAGTAGTAATAGTAGTAGTATAATTATTATTAAGGGCATGGAGAAATTTTGTTTGATACATACATATATATATATATATATATATTATTATTATTTTTTTTTTTATTCTTTATTATTATTTTTATTATTATTATTATTATCTATTATTATTATTATTATTTAAGGTGTGTTTTTTAAGATTGTATTTTAATATGTTATTTATTTTTTCTTATTAAGAGTTATTGGTTTAACTATATTTACAATAAATAACTAGTGGTTATATTGTAATTTATATTAGGATGTATGATTCATGATTTATTTTTCAGCATAGTTGGTATATTTTAATTTAAGAGTAAATCCCATGTCACATTTCTAAGAATGAATATCAGTGTAATAGATGTCGGTTTCAATCTAAGACATTTTGAATTAGTTTAAATTCTTTTCTATCTTGCTCTCTTTCTTTTTCTTTCTTTCTTTTTATTTATTTATCTCTCTTTTTTAGCTTTATCTTTCTAACTTTTCTTTTTCTATATTTAATCATAATTTTTATTTTTTAGTAATTTTAGCTTTTTTAACTGAATTTTTAAATTAATATGAATTTTTAAAATAATAGTAATAGTAGTTATTTTTTAATTGTATTAAAATTATGATGTACAATTTATTTTTGTACCATCCCATTATATTTGAAACTAAATTTCAATGTTAAATTTTCCAAGTCATGTTTCTCTAAGAAAGCAGATGAGTAGTTGGAGAAGCTATTTCATACATGAGGTTAACATTTTATTTCTCTGGATACTGTTTATTCTTATTGTATTTCTTTGTCTTTTCTTTTTCTCTTGTTTTCTTTTTTCTTTTCTTTTTTTTCTTCTATTTTTCTCTTCTTTCTATTAATCAATCATCTTCTTTCTCTTTATTCTATTCTTTGAGGTTCTTTTTAAATGAGCAAGAAATTTTTTGTAAATAGCCTTTACAAATGTCTATTATAAATATGGACATGTGAGTGTCTCTGTAAAATAATTTTTTTGGGGATATTTTGAGGATCAACTGACGAGCCACTATAATAACAGCATTTTACCGTGAAATATGTATTTCCCATTGTAATAAATCAAAAATCTTTTCTAAATTATATTACTCTATTAAATTAAATAAATGAATTTAACATTGAGTTCTTTTGAGTTTGTCTGTATCGGAATTTACCTGGATACTATATCAAGTGTGCTACATTATACATGCACACACACACACACACACACATATATATATATATATATATATATATATATATATATATATTTCAAAGAAAAGTGAAAGAACATGTAGATTAAAACCCCACTGTTTAAGCATTTACTTTTATAAAGAGTGCTCAATACAGAGTAGAGTTTAATATTGTATGCAATATATATATTGTCATCTGCAGACAGATCTGTTTCGCCGTATCACAGCTCATCAGTACGGTTAGACTCCGATTGCTTTCTTACCCGAGATTGAAACCCGACCAAAATGGCTTCAGTCAGCGACTCTACCCCTGGGCTATGGGCGTTCAGTGGAAGTAGGCAGACTTTTTAGCGCATATCATTACACGCACCCAATAGCTAGAGTGTCCTAATTCATTTCACTGAATGAGAGTACATGCCAGAGTAGCTACTGCTTATCAAAGTCTACTATTTTTCCAGAGTGCTCAATCAAGGTGTGAGAGCAGGATATCTTCATTGAAACATGTTTGGTTAAATAATCTGAACATATTATGCCTATTCCTTTTATTGTGGTCCTCTCGAATTCTCTGATTAATTTCTTAATGCTGATATTAAATTCTTTAAGGAAAGCACCATAACTTTTTATTTTCTTTTATTTTCATTTTTATTTTCCCAAATAATTTCAATCTCATCCAGGATCATCATCTGGGGCGAATTGCTAAAACAAAAAAATAATGCAACTGATAGTTGCAATTGTCTTTTTTTTTTTTTTGTAAAAATGCATGATTTTGCTGTTATAATTGTCTTAAAATTAACTGCTGTATTCTATAGTGTTTTTGATCTAAGGGATGTAACTTAATCTGGGTGATTGTATTTGATTTTTCTCAAAAACGTTTTAGAAAACATTGCTACTATAAACATTTTAAAACATTGTTGCTATATTCATAACTAACACTATTTAGTGTTGGTTGTTTGTTCCTTATATAGAGTGTATTGAGAATTTGAAGTTTTAATTTTTTATTTTCCTGGTGTAGCATTTTTGTTGCATTTAGCTCATTCAACATTAAAATGATGAGACCTAGTTGCTGATTTATAGGCAAGCTTACTGGCTAATATCTGTATAAAGTCATGCCATTTTCTATTTTAAAAAGTATGTTAAATTTTGTATTTAGCTCTATTCTCAGAGATTCTGTTTTTTGCTTGGGGGTGTGAATAGGCTTGTTTTTTTAAATCATTTAATCCCATGCAAAGTTAGACTGCTACTAGTGTGCAGGGGGTTACAGCAAGAGAAAAGAATAGGTACAGGAGGTATGAAGAAATGATAAAGGATGAATGATATTTAAGAAGATAAAAGATGGCAATTGACATTGCATTTAAATTCTTGGAGATTGTAGCTATCAGGGGAAACAAGTAAACAGAATGAAGTTCTTCATGTGGAAAGTGCAAGAAAAGAAATGGTAAAAGGGTATATACCCACTGTATAAAAATATATATATTTACATCTCACTTTGAGCTACATTGTCTTACAGTTTTAATGGGATTGATGTGCTTAATGCAAGGTTATTTTCTTCAGAACTTAAAGTTGTAGCAATCCAGAAAATACCTTACTGCTCCTGACATACTCTATCTTTACAAATGCCAGATCAAACCAAAATAATTAATTATTTCCTCTACATCTTGGCTGGAGCTGCTCAATCCTCACTTTACAGACTTGATAGAGTTAAAAATAATTTACCTAGTCTTATGGGTCATGAATGTTTTCAACCATACTGCACCTCCCTCAGAGATTTAACAACTGTTTTGGTATTTCAATGGAAAATATTCTGATTGGCTACATTCTGTAGATTCACCAATTCAAACTTTTACAGCTAAGATCCCCCCCCATGCCATGTAGAGTAAAGCAAGTCCTCCTCATTCCCTTCGTATTCCATTAGTAAGTAAGAAGTTCAATTCAGACAACTTCTTCCTAAAAACTGCCACCTTAAAAAGATGCTTCTCCTTCTCCAGTAACTACAATTTTAACCTATTGAAGCCGAGAGACAATCATTATCTATCCTACATAACCTCTATACTTATTCCTCTTATGTCCATACAACAACCTCATTCAGTAAATTTCTACCCTGAGTGGATCTTGTGCCTTTTATTGAGTAAACATTTAGTAACAAAAAGAGTCCCACCTTTAATAATTTTCAGTTTGTTTTGCTGCGTGTAAAAAATTACCTCACTCTACTGAATAGGACATTACTTTTTATGTCAATAATTTACAAATTAAAATGTACCAAGACTAATTGTTAAGTTTCTCTTCCTTTCAAAAGGGCAACAATGTAATTTGAGATGTAAAGAAGTAAGCCTATTAAGCATAGAAATACAAGTTAAATTGCCAAAATTAAAAGACACAGTTAAGTGTCAAGATAAACAAAGAGATTTCAATGTGAGTGCTGATCACTGACAGTCAACAAGAAATAATTGATATTCTATCAACACCTTTCAGAGACTCTGCCTTTAATTTAAGTTGCTGATCAAGTAAACAGGTCTTGCTGAAACATACTTACATTGAAGTAGCTGCGTTGACTATATATATATATATATCAGTTAAGTGCTATATGTGATACATACTTGGATGATTATGTTCCTTTTGAGACATCACTGATTAGGCAGAAAATTTTCCTGCAGTAGGTTGTCATTTTTTTTGTGGTAGATAAACATACATATACATATGAATATAAATATATATATATATCCTCTCTATTATAATGAAGACTATTGTGTACTTATTCAAACATATATGTGTGTGTGTGTGTGTGTGTGTTAAAAATAAATTTTGAATACTCTCATTTGGAGAAAAGTCTATTTGAACAGATAAAGATGTCACTTGTCTGCTGAAATAGACTATTCCCCAGATAAAGTGATTTTAAATTAATTATTTAATAAATATTTGCCCTGTAATTAAATACATTAAGCTCTTTTTTTGGATCATTTTTAATATTTTTTAGTTTTTAATGTTATATTAGTAGGATCTACTTGGATTATTTTTGCAAGGAAAATTTTCTTACTATAGATTCTTTAGTGTTACTATATATATATATATATTTATATATATATATATATATATATATACGCTCTCACATCCTGATTGAGCACTCTGGAAGAATGGTAGACTTTGAAAAACAGTAGCTAATCTGGCATGTATACATCGCTCATTCAATAATGGATTAGAGCACTCTGGCTATTGGACGAGTATAATGACAATATACACGCTAAAAAGTCTGCCTTCTTCTACAAAACACCTATAGCCCAGAGGTAGACTTGCCAACTGACGCCAATTCGGTCGGGTTTCAATCATGGGTTAAAAGCAATCGGAGTCTAACTGTACTGATGAGCTGAAACAGATCTGTCTGCAGATGACTATATATATATATATATATATATATATATATATATATATATATATATATATTTCTCTCCTGCCACACTCATGGGTTTGAGTTATTTTGTTTTTTTTTCTTATGTCTTAATGTAAGATACTCAGTAGTAGGTACATCAACATATATGTTGCCATCATTCAATACAGCATGTTGATATAAATATTTTCCCATCATTTTCATGGTACAGGCCCATTCATATGTGAAGAATTTACTCAACATTATGTGTCACACAATTTACCTCTTCATTCTGTGACATCTCACATACAGATGAGTTATCCCACAGGAAAGTTTCTATTCACACATGCAGTAATGTTCTATATCATTGTTTGCATGATGACACCAAAGCTGTACAGTCAGTTTGCAAGATATTAAAAAATAACTGGATACATTCCAGACAGACGATAGGGTCACTTTTTTTTTTCTTTTTTTTTTTTTACAGTATGGTTCATCCTGTACAAAGTCTGGGGTCCACTCATTGCAGAGGGTCACATTAAGAGGCAGTTTATATAGATAGGAGGGGAATGTAATGGTTAACTCTAGACTTGAACGGGTCAAGATTGTAATGATCAGGGAAACATCCCTTTAGTAATCTGTTCTATAGATCTGTGGTTTGCAAGAAACTATTTGATTGAAACTTACTTTTTGCCAATGGAATATGGAGGTAGTGTTGGTGGTTTGCAACTATGTAAGTGGAATGGTGGGTCCTATCCTTGAAAGTCATACCTGGTAGAACCAGGTGATGCAGTTCATCTGATTGCTCTCTATGGTAGTAGCAATACAGTAGTGGGAGACTTGCTACATCCTGCCTAGGAAAAGAGGTTGAAGTGTAGAAAATAATTCATCTCCAATAAGGACTTATGCTGCTAGAACCTGCAATTTTGTCCTGAAGTGACTGATGAGATATTTTTACTAATATGACATAACAGTTTTATTAAAAATTAATGCAATTAAAATTTCCATTCTTGGTAGAAAAATTAATTCTGCAAACTTTCACAATGCATTAAGATTTATAGCAAACATTTTGAATATTATTTTCAATGATTTAATGCAATTTAATGTGATTAGGTTTGGCAAAAAAGATTCTGGAATTTAAAATCTGGCAACACCCATGATGAAAATTGATGTACAGATGGTGTAATGGTTCTTCTTCTTCTTCTTCTTCTTCTTCTTCTTCTTCTTCTTCTTCTTCTTCTATATGCCCTGTCCTTTCTCCTTGGAGAACCTGATACTAACAGGCCAGATAGAGGGAAAAAGAGACAGGGGAAAGCAGCGGATAACATATTTGAAGGACCTAATCCCAGGGAGACGTGGAGAGCCATGATCGCCTACGTCCTGAATGGACAGGGCACATAGAAGAAGAAGAAGAATCAGGTGGATGATGGAACGAGGGTTGCATGATGTAACAGGAGAAGGCGTGCTAAGAGCCACCAGGGATAGGGAGATGTGGAAAGCCATGATCGCCTACGTCCTGAAGGGACAGGGCACATAGAAGAAGAAGAAGAAGAAGAAGAATGTAATGATAATGCTGGAGTGCTTGACACAATATCTTTAATCTCTTTATCTTACGTTTTTTTACTCTGACAGTGAAGTAGACAGTAATTCAAGACTATTAGTGCAAATGCTACCTTTGTAGCACACTCACTAATAGTCTTGGAGTGACTGACAGGATATTTTGGTAATATTATATTTATTACGCATAGCAAAATTTTTTTCAGTAAAATGTCTCTCGCCAAAATATCCCTAATAGGAACAAAATATCCCTTACAGGAGCAAAATTAATTAAAAAGAAAGTGATTAAACTGCTTTTAACATTTTTGAGTAACTGCAGGCAATTAAACCAAACTTCCTTAAAAAATGATGTGTTTATCATTAGTTTATTTGTCATTATGTTGTGGTGGGGGTGCAACATCAAAAGCAGAAACACAGGTGATAGTCAACAAAGATATGATTGACAAAAATATCTGACCATGGATGGTGACAGTGAGGTGTCACTTCAAAGACAGAAACATAGATGAGACGGCAATAGCTGGTGAACGTGATTGACAGATGTATCTGGCCATAGATTATTTCATTTAAGCAACAACCAGAAAAAGTAAAAATGCATATGAATTTTGGGTTATATAAGTCTGGGTTTTCTGGCTGAAGACAAAAGCATGGAAAAAAGTGGGAGAAGAGAAATCCCTGCTGGCTGAAGAAGCAGAGGCTAGCTTACAACTTCCTGACAACTCCTGTGTGTGCATGATCTCTCTCTGGCTACCCTCCTACTCTATACCAGTGTCACCATCATTTGTCTGTCAAGATGGTCATTGTTTTCCAGCAACATAATGTAACATACATGATTTGGTGGACAATGATTTGCTGTGTTTTTTTTAAAAAAAAACATAGATTGATAACAAATCTGGTAGCCATCTGCGAGAACACTGGATGATTGTTGTAGCAAACAACAGTTAGAAAAGGTAAGTGACTTTTCATTTGACCTGTGTGTACTCTGCTCTTGTGCTTAATATAAAAAAATGTTAGTTTAGAAAAAAAAAAACAACGATGGAACAGCATAATCTTCAGTTTTGTGCAGAGTCTGACCATGGAGTTAAGAATTTTTTTTTTCTTTTAATCATATCACCCTGATCAAGGAGGTAACTCCACTAATGTGCAGAGGGCTATATAAGAGTAAAAAGATTAGGGGGCTACAAAAGAGTAAAAAGATTAGATAGGAGGAGACTGAAGAAATCAGTTAGAATGGAGCAAGAGAAGGATGGGAATACAGGTATGATGACAGTTGCGAAGGTGGAGAGAAAGGAAAGGATATACAGGGTGGTGTAGAAAGAACTAGAGTCAAGTGGTTAAGAGATGAGTATTGACATTGCATTTAAATTACTGGAGGTTGTAGCCATCAGAAAAGCAAGAATAAGGAAGTGAGTTCCACAGGTGGCAAGTGTGAGAAAGGAAGCTGCAGGAATAGAACTGTTGTCTGCATTTGGTCGATCTAACTATGAATGGCTGAGACCCAGTTGCCAGTCTGGTTGTATGAGTAAACACCTGTTGCAGGGGCACCAGTGACTTAAGTTCATTGAAGCAGAAGCCATGAAAGTATTAATAGAACAGACAGAGGGAAGCCACATCCCATTGGTGGGGAAGTGGCTGGAGTCGAGCCGCTAAGTCGGAACCTATCACATTACTGATTTTCCTTTAGAGCCTGTCAAGAACACTGAGATGAACAGTGGGGGCGCCTGACCATATATGACAGCAATACTCCATGCATGGATGAATGGTTGATTTGTATATATACAGGATGGATTCAGGTGGAAAAAACATCCTGGCTCGACACAGTGACCTAACCTTCCTAGCAGTTGATTTAGCTATGGACTCAATGTAATGGTTCCATTTGAGATTGGAAGAGAGGGTAAGGCCGAGGAGGCACAGTGTATTGCTCTCAGGGAGACTCACTTGGTCTATGCTTATAGAAGACAGGAGAGGTTGCCTGTGATGATTGACAGACAACAGCTTGGTCTTAGACGTATTGAAATTTACAAGCCACTTCTTACCCCAATACACCACAGAATGTAGATCCCTCTCAAGATCAGCAGCAAGGTTATGTTTGTCCACCACACTGGATTTCTTACTGATGCAGGAGTAAATTGTGGTGTCATCTGTAGAGATATGTGGCTTGTTTGAACACATTAAGCAGGGTAGTACACCTGGCAGAGAGTGCATGTGTGTGAGTTGACAAGGGTAATGAAATGAATGAGAAAAATGAATGCATTGCAAAGAAAAAAGAAATAACTTTGACCTTTTCCGTTTATTGAATGATATTTTGAATATGGTAGAAGACCACTTAATGCATATAGACACAGTCTTGGGTAGTTTGCGTAAGCATAATCTCAAGTTGAAACCAGCTAAATGTGAGTACTTTAAAAAAAGAGACTCAATATCTGGGCTTCAAAATTAGTGAAGAAGGAATACAGCCAGTTTTTGAAAAAGTCAAGGCTATAAAATCAGTTTCAACTCCAACCACAGTTAGGCAAGTAAGGGCCTTAATTGAAATGACCTCATACTATCACCACTTTGTTAGGAATAAGATAAAAAGTGAGGAAAGCCATGATAGATAAGTTCCTTAAGGATGCAGAGCTTGAGTTTGGTGATTTGGAGAACTATAAGAAGCATCATAAGAAAGACAAGTTGCAATCACAACATTTCAATCTTGTGCCCTCTGGCCTTCATCAGGTGTATATTGATGTTGGTAGTTAGTTATTCTATTCATTGTCTTAGTTCTATGTTAGAAACTCAGAACACTTTGTGAAAGTGACACAAGGGGCAGTCAGAGGCTAAGCTTAGATCTGTGAAGCCTGTTCACAAGAGTTTCTATTGATGAGGCTCTGATAATCTTCCAATGGCCCCTGACTACCCCTTCATGTGCATCCATCTTTTGTTACTAATCTCTGTTAATTATTTTTTCTTTTGTCACTTCCTCTCTTCTCAGAACTGCAGTATATTAGATATGATAGCTGACAGTATAGAAAAGGTAATTTCTCTTGATCCATCTGTGAATGTCTTTGTCTTTGGCGACTTTAATGCTTACCATGACATATGGCTGAGACATTTAAAAAGTACTGATGTTGCTGGTACTGTCATTAAATTTTTCCATTGCTCAATCTCTTATACAAATTGAAGAATTCCTTACTTGTTTCCCTAGCAAAGCCAAACAACAGGCTTCTCTACTTGATTTATTTCTTACCTCCTTTTTATTTTCTTGCTAGGCTTCACAATAATGCTCTTTTGATAACTCTGATTACTCTGTGGTAGCTATTGGTATTTTGTTCCAATCATCAATTAAACAGCAATCCCCTATCCATAAGGCCTCTTTCCATCAACAGAATGATGAGTGGGTCTCATGATGCCCCGTGGACTGATATTTTCAACGTTCTAACTGAAAATTGTGTCACTGAGTTTATTTCTTGGGTCAAAGCTGGCATGGATGCTTTCATATCGTCTGAGAAATAACAGGTGAAACCTCAACCCTCCCTATGGTCCACACCAGCATGCTCAGTCAGTACAGTGACCACTATTTTTGGTTATACCAATGTGACAAATTCAGTTATTACAGGTTCCTGTTTGTTGCTGCTCATAATAAATAAAACAAGTTCTCAAAGAAGCAAAGTTTGCTGAGAGAATGAGGTACTGCATAGCCTCTTAACAACTTTGGCTCTTGTGATTACTAGAGGCTCTGTAATAGGGTATTAATTATGTGCAAAGTCTTTATTCTCCACTTTTTCAATCAATTTTAGGTATTACCATCTTCTTTACCATCTTCTGCTGGTAAAGCTGAATGCTCTGCCTATAAATTTTCCTCAAACTCAACTTTTGACTTATCCGGAGTGTCCCTGCCTAACTTCCCACTTAGAAATGAGCCTCTGTTGAGTGATATTCATATAACCTCTTCCATGATTTCTGCCACCATCTGTAACCTAGATTCCCACAAAGCATGTGAACTTAATGGCATTCCTGTAATAGTCATTAAGAATTGTGCTTCTAGACTGGCTGCTGTTCTCTCTAAACTGTATAATAAATACCTTGTTTTTGTACCTTGTTTACATCTGTTCCGGATTTTAAAAACTCTAGTGAGCCATTTGACCTTTCCAACTATCAGTATATTAGCCTTCTACCTATTTTTGGCAAACTGGCTTTCATTCCTTCAGATCAACTACTGGTGCATCATAATTATTGAAAGAGTCTATCATGCTCTAGATAAAAACAGTGAAGCCTGAGCATTGGACATTACCAAAGCCTTTGACAGGTTCTGGCATACTGGCTTTCTCCACAAGCTGAAAAGTTACACTTTCAGTTTGAGCTGATCCAGTTCTTCCTATCAAATCATGAAATAAAAGTTTTCCTGAATGTCTGAATCCTGTCATACTAATTTAGGTGTCCCCCAGAGCTTCATACCTGGTCACATGCTGTTTTTAATTTTCATTAACACCTTCCTGATGTCATCAGATCTCAACTTGGCATCTGCACTGTGACAGCCATTTACAGCCTCAGTAGCAAGGTTGATCAGTTCAACAAGGTCAAAATGACAGTTGATATCAAAAACAACCTAAAGACCATCATTAATTGGAACAAAAAATGGCTTGTCACATTTAATGACTCCAAAAGTAAACTTCTCTGCATCATCATCTGAGAAAACTCTCTGATGCTAATCTTCAGGAGAGGGACTCATTGTTTCTTCTCAAGCTAATGTTCTCAGCTGAGGTGAAACAGAAATGAAATCAAATCCATTTCTAGGTCAGCTGCTAAGAAATTTGATTCACTGTGTCAGGCAAGACAATTTTTCTCTCTGGAATCTATCTTACATATCTAAAATCTACCATTCATCCATGCTTAGAATATTGCTCCTACATATGGTTTGCTGCCCTTGCTATTTACCTTAAGCTTGTTGACAAGATTCTGATCTGGTGGCTCAGCTTCAGTCATTTACCCATTGCCGTAAGATTGTTTTTCTGTACCATTTTTATAAATACTCCCATGGTAATTGTTTAAATGAGTTCTTTGCTCTGGTACCTAGACTTTATGAATTTAAGCATAATACTAGACTGGTATTGAGATCTCATCATTTTACAGTTGAGCTGACTAGATGTAACCATAGATTTTATGTTGAAAGTTTAATTTCTGGCACTTCTTCTCTGTAAAATACCCTTCCAGTTTCATGCTTTCTAGACAACTTTAATCTAGCTCATCATATTTGCTTGTTTATCAATCCAACATGACAGACATGTTGCTTTTATCATGCAAGTTTAATTCTAGAATTTGAAAATTCATCATTATATGTATATTGTGTATTATAGATATTATTTTAAGCTCATTGCCAAATTCAATAAATTTACCTATATTTTTAAGCTCAGCTCATTATCAAATTAGATAAAATAGTCTATATTTTTAAGTGCAGCATATTACCAAATTGGACAAAATAGTCTATGTCTTTACACTCAACTCATTATCAAATTAGACAAAGTAGTTTATATTTTAAACTCAGCTCATTAACAAATTAAACAAAAAAGCTTATAGTTTCAAGTTTAACTTATAACCAAATTTGATAAAACAGCCTATATTTTAAGCACATCTCATCGCCAAATTAGATAAAATAACCTATATTTTATGCTCAGCACATTACCAAACTAGACCAAATATCCTATATTTTATACTCAGCACATTACTATATTAGACAAAATAGTCTACATATTATGCTCAGCTCATTACCAAATTAAACAAAATAGCCTATATTTTAAGCTCAGCACATTACCAAACTAGACCAAATATCCTATATTTTATACTCAGCACATTACTATATTAGACAAAATAGTCTACATATTATGCTCAGCTCATTACCAAATTAAACAAAATAGCCTATATTTTAAGCTCAGCACATTACCAAACTAGACCAAATAGTTAATTTGTAAGGCATGATCCATCATTGGAAGTGCTTAGCAATTTTTGTGTTCAATTATTTGCTCTCAACTTGATGCAGCTGATTGCTTGTTCTTGGTGAGGGATACCATTGTTGACATGACAAAAAATATGGTCATCTGCCACATGTGGTTATGATAAAATCACCACAATTCTTAAATTTGTTATCTGGCATTACTGTCAATTGAAATCTCTTGATTCTTTCTCAAACAAAAGAAAAAAGAAAGTAAGATAAAATAGACCAAAACAAAGCAAAACTTTACAGATATCTCCTTTCCCATTCCCACACCCTATTGTCTTCTATGACACACACAATCTTCACCCGCCACTGTCATACACTCCATCTCTTGAGAAATCACCTGCTAAAACACCTTAGTATCTGACTTCTACACCATCATCCTGCACTACTCACAAGGCATTTTTCTTCTTTTCACCTTCTCTTGTATTCTCTAACGATTGACAACCAACACTTAAAACTCCCTTGGCACCTGAAGCACTATTTCCAAAGTGTTAGGAACATAACTTTATTTCTAATGTTTTGGTCTGCTGTGAAAAATACGATCTGACTTCTGACACAATGTCAGCTGTGTGTGTTGTGCTGAATGCGTACAAAGCTTCCTTTTTCATTCTCTCTGTGGTTTTCCTCAGGTAAGGACAGTTATTCCTATTTTTCCCTTCTCAGATTTTTCTTCTTCTCTATTTTTGCTTTCCATTAAATTTTTCTTTCTTTTTTTCACTCTTTTTTTACCTTCCCTTTCTCTCTTTTTTCTTTGTTTCTTTTTTTATCATTGCTCTCTTTCTTCTACTCTTTCACTCTCTTTTCTCTCTTCTGCGTCTTGTCACTCACTTTTGTTTGTTTGTTTGTTTCCTCTTTTTAATCTTCACTCTGTCCTTTATCTAAAACTTAAAGCAAATCAACTTTTACTCATTTACTTTTACTCTTTCTTTTCTAATATTTTCTCTTTCATTGGACGTGGCTTTTGTTCTATTTGAAGGCAATTCAACCTTCAAGAATTTCTTCATCATCAGTCATACATTTTTAGTTTCACTCAGTTTTACTTTCTTAAACATATTTTTTGTCATCAACGATATTTTCTTTTTAACTGACCCCAAATCGTTTTTAAAAAATTTTAACTAATTCTTTTTCATCTTTTTTTAAAATTAAATTAATTTAAATTAATTAAATTAAATTTAATTTAAATTAATTAAATTTAAATTAATTTAAATTAAATTAAAATCTTTCTGCCAATTTTTCTTTTACTCTAATACATTCTCCTCCTCTTATATTTTCATTCAATATTTTAGTGTTCTTTCTTTCATCTTTTTAACTTTTCTCAATTTACTCTCTAAATGTGATCATAATATTTTAAGTATTTTATTGCTTTTTACTTTAATCTGCTCCTGTTCATTTTTTATTTTCTTTCTATCAGTCACTCTTCAATTTTTCAGATATTCTTGTTTTTTTCTTACAGTTTCAAATAAAATTTAACCTTCTTTTTTCTGCATTGCAACCGCTTCACTCTTTTCTTGAGATTAACAATTTCTTCAACGCTTTTACTTCTTCTCTTAATTTCTTTTATTTCTGCAATGTTTCTACTATATACAAGTATTTTGCACTAATGCAGAAAATCAATGAAAAAATGCTGTATCAGCATTCCACTTTATTTCAATTGGAAGTATATTAAATACCTGATTTTTTTCATGAAGACTAAGAAATTCATACTATTCTGACTGTACTTTAGAAGAATCTATTCATAAAAATGTAAGGGTAGCTACTTTTTTCCCTAAAAAAATCACATTTTCTTAGATTTTTCTTTCATCTTTCAGACATTGTTTATGTTCTTTTCAATACAGTCTTCCTTCTTTGTTAAATGCCCTTCCTTCCTTCCTTCCTTCCTTCCTTCCTAGCACTGTCAGTCAGTTAAGTGCCATACGTGATATACGCTTGGGCGATCATGTCTCGAAAGAGACATGACTGACTGGACAGAAGATTATCCCGCAGTAGGTTGCCATTGCTTTCTGCGGTAGACTGGTTGCCGACCAAGGCTATAGAATCCAATCTGTCCTGTTATTTAACCCATAACTGGAAGGAATAGGTGGATTAATACCTTTCCCAAGGGTATTTGCGCGTAAGTGAATGCAATGAATTCAGCTGGAATTCGAACTCGGTTTCCCGATTTCTCGTTCCAAGCCGATATCCAATGCACCACAAAGGGTTTTCCTTCCACCTCTTCTTCATAGAGAACCTATTACCTAATGAAAATTCTCCTTGACCATTTTTTTGAGAGGTAGGAGCTTATTTCTTTTGTGTGTTCAACTTGGTAGCTGAGATTGAGGATCATCTGATGCTTGTAGTTTTTAGCCATGTGAATTATGGAAGGAGTTTAAAATTAGCTCTCCTCAGAGAAATTTAAGCAATCTTTAGGTGATTTGTCAATAGATGTGAAATAAAATTAGTTCTAAGTTCATATCATTTTTAATATCTCATCTCCATAATAGTGAATAATGAACACAGTATTAAGTATTCAATGCTGCTCATTGATGTGTATCCAACAGTGTGCAGAAGGGGTGGCAATAGATGCAACAGCCCCAGACAATCATATTGAGAAGGCATCCAATCAAAGAGTGAAATAAAGACTTAATTTATATCTAATTTGAATAAAGTGTTTATTTCATGTTTCATTTGGTTATATATATATTTAAAATGTCATCCTTTCTCATATTTCTTAGTACTAGGCCTTTTAGGCACTCCCTTGAGTGTTAGAGGCATACAATCAAGGCATTATTTACACTTGTTTACATTATTTACATAGTTACTATTGTCCTCATCTTTATTGCCATATTTACCATGCTTCAGTCATTGTATGCTTCAGTCTTCTTCAGGTGGTAGAAATTTTGAACCAAACCCTTTATTTTGATCATTGGAGTATATAATTCTCTTAAATTACTGACTACTTTTTTCTGAAGAAGTTTTAGTCAAAAGGCGCCTTAAATTTTCTTCTTCTTTCTCTTTTTACTGAGGGTTTCTGTCTTGTTAGTTGAAAGAAATATAGAAAGAGAAGCTTAGAAAGAGAGAGATAAGGATTTTAAAGGAAAGTGTAAATGTCTTATTTTAATTTGAATTCTTTTATTTTGATTTATATACTTTATTTTTATATTTTATTTTTATCAGGGCTCACTACTATATAAAATATCAGTAATATCAGATAAGAATACAATAAAAATTTCTATATGTAAAATAATTTATTAGTTTCTGAACTCTGTCAAATTAATGTTGGCTAACTCAAGTTTTGGGTCATTCTTTCAATATATGTGAGGGATTCTGTCCAGTTCAAACCTTTATACTAAAGTGCACCATGTTACTTCTGCAAAGCCAAATCACCTTCATTACCTCCATATTTCAAATGTAAGTTCCACTCAGATAGCTTTTTTCTAAGAAAACTCTTAATTCCCAAATCTGGTTTGTTAGAACTAATTAGCATGTGGTCGTCTAAAGGAAGGAAAAACAACAGAAAAACAACTTCACCTCAGAGTATTGGTTTGCTAAGCGCTGCTTAGATGTGGCACAAGGCTAAAAGTATGGGACACCCAGTGAGGATCGAACTCACTACTTAGTTGTAACAAGTGAAAAATGTACAAATGCCATGCAACCAATCCAGAAGAATTATTATTATTTTTTTTTTTTAAAAAACTAGTGCAACCTGAGGAAATAGTTACATAGTTTTTTATTCCTTATATTAACTGTTCATCTTTTTTTGTGCAATTTGCTTGTTTTGCTGACTGTCCTATAATGAAGAATATGCCTCTGTAGAGAATTCTAATAATCCACTTGAAATCTTAGTTTCCATTCCAAAGTTTAATAGTAATGATATCCCTGGAAGTATTTGTGATGGCATAATGGCAAAAGAAATACACTGCTGTAGTGTTAGGCAGAAAAAGTTTATCCTGGCTTCACAATAAAGTATTCAGTTTTAAATCTGTTATGGTGCCCTCCTATGAGGAATGGACTCTTTCTCTTACTATATAATTATCTGCAGGAGGTAGTTAAGTACAGCAGCTGATGACAGCTAGTACACAGTTGGAGCCAGCTACGATTCAGGCAATAAGCAACATGACTCTACCATTCGAACTTACCTATTTCTATTTACTTTATTACTAACACTTACTTTGTACATGTGTTCTTGTTATACTGATACTCTGTTTTGAACCTACCTTCTGTGTTCAGTGTCTTACTTTTGAGCAAACCGGTCACTACAACTTTATTGGCGAAATTTTGCCACAACAACTCCACAACAAATTGGTGGCAAAGATCCGCAACAGAATCCCACCAACCACAGACAAGAAAAAGCATAATCTTTATCAGTTAAGATGCTGAAACTTGCCATGTCTTCATTTTAAGCTATTGTAGTTTTCTGTTGTTGGTGAATATATTACTCAAAAATATATTTTGTGTTGAGCAAGAACAGAAAGACAAGTCCTAAAATGTTGATTGATATTTGTTTCACTAAGTTTTTGTGGAACATTTTTTTCCCTACTTTGGGAATTTTTCCTAAGGCTGGTAAATGATAAATATACTACAGTTGACTGATTTTTCAAACAATAAGAATGGAGTAAATTGTAGATCTAGATTGAAACTAGAATATAAATGTCTCAAGGAGGTAAAATAACAAAAAAATGATAGCAATTATATAGGAGTTCAGATGCAAATGATGATGATTATTATTATTTTTATTATTATTATTAATAATAATATCAATAATAATAAGATTACTGTAATGGTGTATTGTTTTTGTTTAAGAATTCAAAGAAAAATAAAGAAATTAATAAGTATGATATTAATAACAACATTTTTTCAAGCATTGTCTAAGATTCTAAGACTCCCAAGATGTTCAGAGTATAATTCTCATCATTGCTTCTTTTATTGTTCCAACTGATTCATTTTTCAGGAAAGAAAAATAATCAACCAAACAAAGCCTACTACAATAAGAAGAATGAAGATATTAGTCCCTGAAACTTGTGGACTGATAATAATGTATATCTTTTTCTTTTTAATTTAAAGCAAGTATCGGTTCGGAACAAGAAATCAGAGAGCCGAGTTCAAATTCCAGTTGAATTCATTGCATTCATTTACGCGCAAACACCCTTGGGAAAGGTATTAATCCGTCTCTTCCTTCCAGTTATGGGTTAAATAACAGGACAGGTTAGGGTTCTATAGCCTTGGTTGGCAGCCAGTCTACTGCAGAAAGCAATGGAAACCTACTGCGGGATAATCTTCTGCCCAGTCAGTCATGTCTCTGTCGAGACATGATCGCCCAAGCGTGTTTCATGTATGGCACTGACTGACTGACTGTAAAGCCACAAAGACACAAGGTTGTGAAGATTAAAAAAAAATAGAAACATTATGAAGGAGCAAGAACCTGAGTAGAGTAATCATGAAGACAGGAGATAACAATTGACACTGCATATAAATCTTTGAAGATCAAAGTTCGCTGAAAAATATGAAGCCAGATGAGAATTCCACAAATGAAAAGTGAGAGAAAAGAAACTGTTAGCTAATGGTTACATCTAGCTAATTCAACTTTAAATTGCTGAAATCTTTTGGCCCATCTAGTACTGCATTTAAATTCATAGAATAGAATCGATTCATAGCAATGACCTCATCTGAACAATTGCCATCAAAGTATTTATAGAAAAGCTACACAGAAGCAACTCTGTGGGGGTGGGAAAGTGACTGCAGATGAGGACCAATAATATTGCTGATTCTTCTCTGGATTTTATCAAGAGTCTCTAAATAAACAGTAGGATATGTGGCAGCAATTTTCTAAGTCTTAATGATTGGTAGACTTATAGATATGCAAGATAGATTCTGGAGATAAAATTTGTCTAGCATAATACAGTGAACTAACTTTCTTAGTAGGTGACCTAGCAATGGATTCAATATAATTTTCCACGTCATGTGAAAATATTAACCCGAGAAGGTGCAACAAGTGATCCTCCTGGAGTTAAGTATCAGTCATTCTGATGGAAGGCAGAAAAAAGGGGTCTCTTAGATGATCAATAGAGAGCTGTTTTAGAAGTGATAAAATTAAAAAGCCTTTCCTTACTCCAGTTAAAGACAGACTGTAATTAACATAAAGTGAGAATACTGTAATACAACTGAGCTTTCTGTTGACATGATTCAAACAGTTAAAAGAGAGAAAACTGACCTGTAACTTTTAATACCTCTAAGGTCAAACTGGTATCATTTCATGATCATAGATTGAACCTTGAGCTTTCTGCTGTCACAATGAACAGTTGCACTTCTGTAGAAGTCAAATAACTCACCTTCCTGATGTGTCCAACTAGCGTCCAGTTGGCAGACAAAAATGAACCGTGTTGTAACCAAATACATGTCCCTATGTGGCCCAAAGACAAATGGTGGATATTGTGTTCAATATTTATGGAGCTCAATGTACACACTGAAATTATCAGCCAATCACTGCTTACAGAATAGACTTGCCTGTAACAGAATAGAATCTCCCAGGTTATTATTTAAACTACCTACCAATTTGCCCTGGTGTTTTTTTTTGTCAGTTGGACTCAACTTCTATTCTAGTGGATTACTAGCTGGTTGTTTTATAAGATTCCTACACACTTCCAATGAGGCTTCATGCCTTAAATGTCTGTTGGGTCCTCAAGTGGAACTCATATATATAATACTTTGCTAAAGATTCTGGAAAAAGACTGACTCCTTCTACTGCTCCTTACTCTATGTTTTATTTTTTACAAAAATCAGTTTAGACCCAAAATGGAGTATTGATGCCATGTGTAAGCTGGAGCTGCTGATTCCTTACTTTCCAGCATTGATAGATATCAAAATAATTTATGCAGTCTTGTAGAGAACTTCTTCTTCTATGTGCCCTGTCCCTCAAGGACGTAGGTGATCATGGTTTTCCACGTCTCTCTATCCCTGGTGACTGTTAGCACGCCTTCTCCTGTTACACCATGCAACCCTTGTTCCATCATCCAACTGATTAGGTCCTTCAAATATGTTATCCACTGCTTTCCTCAGTCTCTTTTTCTCTCTATCTAGCCTGTTATTATCAGGTTCTCCAAGGCCACTTTCCTCATTGCATGTCCTAGGAACTTCAGCTGTCTCTTCCTAATGCTCAGTATTAATTTCCTTTTCCATCATTTCCAAAACCTCATCATTGCTCACATGCTCGGTCCATGATATTTGCAACATCCTTCTGTAGAACCACATTTCAGTTGCTTAAAGTTTTTCTTTCATCTTCGATGATATTGTCTAGCATTCACTGCCATACTGAAGAATTGACAACACATAGCAATCCAGTACTCTCTTCTTTGTTTCTAGCAAAATTGACCTGTTTCTTAATACTTTACTCAACTTCTGGAATACTTCCTTTGCCATGCCAATTCACCTTCAGATCTCTGTGTTGCACTTTCTGTCTTCTGTTCTATGAAGGGTGAAGAAGACATATACTTAAATGTTGAAATCAAACTAACGAAAATGGAAATATTAGTTTGAAGAATATATGGGATAATTTTCTTTTAATTGTTTCACCCCAAGCAAGGTGGTACCACCACTGATGCGCAGGGGTCTACATAAGAGTAAAAGTTTAGACAGGAGGAGAGTGAAGAGAAAGACGAACCAATTACAATTATACTGACAATCTGCTGAAATGTAGTAATAAAAGTGGTTAACCTTGGAACACTAGCTATCAATTAAAGTTACGCCACTACTAACCATGGATATATCATACCCGATTTTGAAAATATCAAAAAAATATTGAATATAAATCTTTATTTGAAGTATTTTACATGCAGGCATTTCAAAATTTGTACTTTGAGTTAACATTAATAGGAATTGAAAAACATTATTTAGGTAAGAAAATCAGGTACTGAAAATTGTAATTAAATTGTAATTAAAATGGTGTCATTTGCACTGGGTACTATATACCCATGGTTAGTGTTCTCAGGTTAAAAAATGTTTTTATATATCGAATTAAAAAATGTCTTTATATATATATATTTATGTATGTATCTGGGAGTTGTTGATGGTTGTGCTAGCTTGAAGTCACAAGTCACCGTGACCAAGGGTTTGAGTGTCCTGGCCTTGTTCAGATTGTTGTTCATGCTAGATAATGCACTCTCTCCCAGAAACTAAGGTCTGCTCAGCATAGTTGCAGTATAAACCACAGGTGGACTCTGTGGGTGTTGAACAAACACAAGTGTGCCTGAGCAGGCATCCTCAATGGGGATTAGCTAGCTGCCCATGTAGACTAATATCCTCAAATACAAGTGGCCAGCTATTATATGTATGTATGTTTTTATGTGTGTATGTGTGTTTACACACACACACATACACACACACACACACACACACAGACACACACACACACATATATATATATATATATATTTTTTTTTTTTAATCATATCACCCCAAGCAAGGCGGTAATGCCACTGATGCACAGGGGGCTACTTGAGAGTAAAAAGATTGGAAAAGAGAAAGCCGGAAACCACATCCTAAACAGGGAACAAGGGATGAGCCTCTTCACCTGTTCAATAAAGGGATAGTGAGCGTTTTCATCCCACCCCACAAAACAAAATTTGAGCAAATAATCAAATATCAGAATTTAGGGTAAGGAAAGTTTTTCTTGGCTTGTCCAAGAACATTTTAGCAGCTACATCATATATTTACGTGTTCTATATATATCAGAAATTTTGACTTTCAGTTTTTAAGTAAAGTTAACTTTTACTTTGTGTTTGTTTCAAACTTCTTTGTTGCTCACATTCTCTGTCCGTGGTATTCTCAGACAGATTAAATAAATCCAATGAGATTATACATCCTGTCACATTTTTATTATTTTAATATACTTGTTAATTGTTTTGCTATTTCCCTTGAAGCCATTTGCTTCCATACAGGTGATTTCCATATCATTTCTATATAGATCAAGCTTTTCACATATTTCCATATGTTTTTCATTTTTGTGTAATTTATTAAATACAAGTACACATCTTTTTACACTCTTATTTCTTGTTCTGGGAGTAGAGTATTTCTTGTTTTGATGTTTAATTCTGCTTCAAGCTCTGTTCATTAGAATCCTAAGTCTAAATTTTGTTAGATGTCAAGCTGATTATTTGGGAAAGCTTTCATTTGTTTACACCTGGTTTCTTTGGCAATGCAATGAAAATTGATCTACTTACATTTTCCGGTATTTTGCCACAATTGTTTATTTCATTTATCACTTCTGTAACCTGGTCAGTCCGAAAGTCATCTAAAGCTGTTTGCATTGCTATGACAACATCATTTTGTCTTGGTGCTTTGTTCCCCTTCATCTTCATCATTGCTGTTCTTACTTGAGATTTTAGTATAATCAGTCTAGCCAACTTTCTATGAATGGAACATTAATAATGTCTGTTGTCATTTCTCCTATAAAATTCATTTTACTATATATATATATATATATATATATATATATATTTACAAGTATAGAATAGACATGGCTGAAATAAAATTCCATATCCAAAAAAATACTATTATTAAAATGTGCTCAATACAAAGTAGAGTGAATAATATTTATTTAGAATTAAAACATAAATGTTATAATATCACTACAAATGTAGCTATTTTCTTTCAACACTACTCGTGTTTTATCAAGTGATGAGGTTTATAAACCTCATCACTTGATAAGACACAAGAAGTGTCAAAACAAAATAGCTACATTTGTCATGATATTATAACATATTTATGTTATATATATATTTTTTCTAAACATATACTGTTAAATATAAGAGACAATGAATGTCTATTATGTTTAATCATGAGCCATTCTAAACATCATACTTTGGCTTTAATTTCAGTTGAAAATAAAGACAAAAATTTTTGGTAACTATTGCTTAGCGGAGTTTTATGTCAACAAAAAATAAAATCATCGCTTATGGTGGATGTTATTGTGTTACCGTCTTAATAACCTCTCTGAAGATGGCTCATGTGAGCCAAAAGCTTAGAACCAACTTAATAAAAAATTATCCAAATGTTGGAGAATTTTTGTCTTTATTTTCAACTGGAATTAAAGTCAAAATATGACATTTAGAACGGCTCATGATTAAACATAATAGACATTTGTTGTCTCTTATATTTAACAGTATATGTTTAGAAAATATATATATATATAATTTTTTTCAGGCAGCATTTATTTTCTCTGTGTCTCTTTCACACTTACTTTATATACTTATATATATTATTCTCCTTAAAGGGTTATGGTCTTTTTTAATTATTAGTGAAATCAAAGTTGTCCCACGTCATTTTGATGTAAAATGAGAGAATTATAATGTCTGTCTAAACATAACTTGTGTTTGTAGATATGGGTTTTTAGATCATGTGATGTCACCCTGGTGTGCATTGTGGTACAGTGGATATCGGCTCGGAACAAGAAACCGGGGAGCTGAGTTTGAATTCCAGTTGAATCCATTGTATTCACTTACGTGCAAATACCCTTGGGAAAGGTATTAATCCTTTGCTTCCTTCCAGTTATGGGTTAAATAGCAGGACAGATTGGGTTCTATAGCCTTGGCCGGCAACCAGTCTACCACAGAAAGCAATGGCAACCTACTGCGGGATAATCTTCTGCCCAGTCAGTCATGTCTCTTTCGAGACATGATCGCCCAAGTGTGTATCATGTATGGCACTTAACTGACTGATGTCACCCTCATATACATGTTTTTTTGCAATAAAGATACTTTATCTGTTAAATTTCAGCATCTCAAATGGTGTTTAGTATATTTTTCTTCCTGATTATATCATTGGTTTTCTTGGAGATGGTGGTAACAATCCTAGTTTTAAAAACACACACACACACACACACACACACACACACACACACACACACACACACACACATATATATATATCAATAATGCCCCCCTTGTACAAGGTCCAAGAGCATTGTTTATTCAGTAATGGATTTGAACACTCTCGGCTACTGGCGTGTGTTTATATTGTATATAACATGCTAACATCCGCTTTTCTCTATCAAGCACTCATAGCTCAGGGGTAGAATCACCAACTGATACCAATTCAGTTGGTTTTCAGTCCTGGCTAGAAGCAATCAGATGTCTAACCGTACTGATAAGCTGTGATACAGTAACACAGATCTGTCTGCGGATGACTATATATATATATATATATAAGCCTTGGATATGGTTTTATTTTAGAAATACATGGAAATATAATAAAAAGTGAAATAAATATTCATGTTAAACCCTATTAGTGTAATCTTGTCTTAAACTAAGATTAATACATATTTATTATTTTGTTATGGATTCATTTCCCTTTTCATTTTTTTATTTTAAAGAGTTATATGCAAATGTTAAATATAAATAACTCTTTCAGTTATGAACAAAGGGTGATTCTAATCATAGTACAATATTTAGTTATCTTCCCACTTATGGCGAAATGTCACACAAGATCTTTTTAATGTGGGTCTTCCCAGCCATATAGCCAGGCCAAAAATATCTGTCTAGCTTTCCCTAGTTGTGATTCTACCCTTCGGCAGAACCACGATTGGGTTAGTGCTCTTTGCCTTCAGGCAGAGAGCACTCTCTGCCCTAAGGCAGAGAGCTGACAGTGTCAATAGTAGCATAGGCAACTGCCAACTGCAACTCATAGTCAGTAACATGTTACTGTTACTGACCATGAGTACTCAATTACTAGATCCTTGTACCAGATTAAGATCAGCTAAATTAATTCCTTATTAGCATATTTTGTTTTGTTTTCAAAGAATTTGCTAAAGTTGGTATATATAAATTACTTTGTTTGTTACAAGAAGATAGTATTTGTAATTGACCATTTTCCGTGATTTTGCCTTTTAAGGAATAGCTATCATAATGAAAACTGATTATCGTAATATTTACATATATTGGTTGTTTGCCATATTCCAGTGTCACTGATGCCAACCAAAGAATTTCAAGAGAAAGTACTTGAACCGGCCTCCTTCATATGAGTGGATATGGATCCTGTTTTGGAACCATTCAGCTGTAATGTAGTAAGTTCAGGCTTTGGGAGATTGATTATGAACAAGAAAACAGATTCTGTAAGAAGGTTCCATTCTTTGGCCATTTCTCATTTATTTCAATACAATATCGCTAATGCAGATTCAACTATGCTGGTTATGGGCCTTTATTTGATTTTTATTACTCAGCCAATATCCTCTTTTATATAGTAATTGTTTTCGGTGGAAGTCTGAAGGAACAAAGTGGTCTCTTATATAGGATAGAATATAGATTTCAGTTTGGAATTGCTCGAGTGAAAGGCTGTAAGATCAATCTCTTGGAAATTGACTATGGCATGGGAATTAGAGTTTGGGGCATGAGTTCTCTGTATTGATCAAATGTTTTATTACCACATTTACTAATGCACTTTGACTCTTCTTGTTTTGAACCTTTCAACTTTTGTGATACATTTGACCCAACTATGATGCAATGGGATGAGAATGCTGGCTCTGAAAGACAGGATACAAATTCGAATGTTGGGCAAAGGCATGTTTTCTCCACTTTCCTTCTTTTTTTAAAAAATTAAAGTTCATCCAATACAAGGTCCAAGAGACTCTCAAGGTAGATGATTACTAAATGAATTGTATGATATGAATATAAGAGGATGAGGTAGAAAGTGAAGATCACTAAAAAGATGTTAAATAGAGGTTAAGATTGTAGTATCCAGGAAAATATCTATGTGGGAGTCTGTTTCACAAGTTGAAATTCTTGAGAAAAAGCAAAGTGGAACATCCTTCTTACCAATGGCATACATAGGGAATAAGGGTGATTCAACCCTGTGGATGTAGGAAGGTAGGTTTTGATTGCAAAGTTTTGAGCTGGTGGCACGAAATAATTAATTTTTTCTGAACATAAGATTTTTTTCTGAACGAAATAATTAATTTTTTCTGAACATAAGATTTTTTTCTGAACATAAGGTTTTTTCTGAACATAAGAGGATGAGGTAGAAAGTGAAGATCACTAAAAAGATGTTAAATAGAGGTTAAGATTGTAGTATCCAGGAAAATATCTATGTGGGAGTCTGTTTCACAAGTTGAAATTCTTGAGAAAAAGCAAAGTGGAACATCCTTCTTACCAATGGCATACATAGGGAATAAGGGTGATTCAACCCTGTAGATGTAGGAAGGTAGGTTTTGATTGCAAAGTTTTGAGCTGGTAGCACGAAATAATTAATTTTTTCTGAACATTTGCCATGGAGGTAGTAACAGAGTAGCAGTTGGCTTGTGATGTTATACTTGTGAGACATTTTTTGTGACATAGAAAATAAATTATCACTGACAAAGCCACATAAACTCTTCTGAACTCTGTCAAAGTTAGAAAGTGTTGTTATCACAATGTTTAGGTCACTGTGCCCTCTAGCCTTCCTTAGCTGAATATCAATCTAGGTAAACTACAGGGAATTCTAAACTAAAACTTTTATTTAATCTACGGGGGTAGATTGTTCTTATTCCATTGTTCACGTCTAGGAATATTCCCTACTTTTTTTTTTTTATTTGCTCAGGTATTGCTTACCTGTTTCTATGAAGTACACACTGCCTGACCCAATGGTTAAACTCACATCACCAATAAATTCTGTAAGAACAAAATGATGTTCTTCTTCTATGTTCCATGTTCTTTTAGAGCATGTGTGATCATGGCTCTCCACAACTTCCTAGTTTTGTAGAATGCAGTATAGTTTGTCTTTTTGCTATATCTTCTAATCCCTGTTCTGCCAACCATTTATGAAAATTTATTCAGGTCATGCTCTGCTTTCAATCTGACCTGTGAGTGTCAAATTTTTTCATCCTTTTTTATTCATTAAATGCCCTAGACATTTTAGCTATCTCTTCTTGATGTTAGCTATAAGTGTCCATTTTGTTTCCATTTCTTCTAAAAGTTTGTTGCTACTCAAGTGTTCAGTCCATGGTCTTCTCATTAGAATCCTTCTGTACGAACACATTTCAAGTCTCTTCCTAATTTGTGAATATAGTTCAGCATTTAATGCTGTATCAGTCAGTTAAGTGCCATACGTGAAACACGCTTGGGTGATCATCTCTCGAAAGAGACATGACTGACTTGGCAGATTATCCCGCATTAGGTTTGCCATTGCTTTTTGTGGTAGACTGATTTCCAGCCAAGGATCTAGAATCTGTCCTGTTATTTAACTCATAACTGGAGGAAAGAGATGGATTAATACCTTTCCCAAGGATATTTGCGCATAAGTGAATGCAATGAATTCAATTGGAATTTGAACTTGGCTCCCCGGTTTCTCATTCCGAGCCAATATCCACTGCACCACAACACACATCCTAAATAATGCTGTATAGAAAGACCAATATTAAACAAAATTTCATTACTCTTTTCTTTGTTTGTAATGAAATTTTTCTGTTCCTTAACATTAGCTTAACTTATGGAAGGTACTTTTTGCTATTCCAATGCACCATCAGATTTTTGTGTCACATTTGGCATCCTTCAGTTTCTTTATTTAAAAATTAAACCACATAGAAACTGAAAAACAATTTCCTTTCGAGTATTTACGCTAGATTTCAGTCCTGACTTTTCACGTGTGTAATGATGCTGACAATCAAGCTTAGACACCCCTAGGCACCTGACACCAACCACTGTGATTTATAACACATCAACATTGTGATCACCCTGCTCCAGAGCTCTCTTGTCATCACCATTATGACCCCAACATACCTCACAACAAATCACCCACCTTACCACAAAGTTGTAGGTTGAAAGGCTACTTGCAAGCAAATAGCTGCACTGTTGCCATCATCATGATGATCATTAATTGCCATCAATACACCTCAACTTCTTAATTATCTACTCTAGGCCTTCTCCATTGTAGAAATCAAATTACTTGCCTCCAAACATGGCTGCCTTCTTTTTGTCCCCTTGAAGTAATCTATCTCATTCATAGGAGAGCATCTAATGCAGCAGGTGGGTTAGTCCACTTTACTATAATGGACCTGCCCAATGCATTTGCATGAGTGGATTCTATTCACTTATGTATATCTCTCCATTAGATCACTTAATAGTTTCCTTTCATTTTGAATGACTACACCAATCTACTTGTGTGTCAAATCACTTGCTATTAACCAATATCCAACACCCATGACCCATTTCATTAATACCACATTTGACCAGAATCTAACAGAAAAATTCTGTTCACTCAGTCTTAACTGTCTACTCCAGGCCATTCCTTAATGTCACTATTGTGGCTCTGTTTTGTTGATATCACATTCGGTCCGAAACTAACAGAAACATTCTGCTTGACCCACTCCAGGTCTGCCTTGCTGTCACCACCATGACCTCGTTTTGTGGATACCACATTATACCAGAATCCAGCAGAATCATTCTGCTAGACCCATACACAGCCTCCCTCACCATCACTGCCATAACCCTGATTTGTTGATATTTCATTCAACATAAATCCAACAGAAACTTTTTGCTCAATCTACCCCAGGCCTCTCTTGTCACAATTTTGACTCTGTTTCATTGACAGTACATTTGATCAGAATCTAAAAGAAATCATCTGTTCAATCAACATTCACCAGCTACACTTAATCCATCATTGCCACTGCCGTAACCTCAGCAAATATGCCCTACCATGAAACAACCCACCACCATTACCTCGATCAATCAACATACCAACCTATCTTACTAGGTAGTTCAGCTTCAATATTTAAGCAGCACATGACCATCAGTCCATCAAGACCATCACAGATATTGATTTCCAAAGAAGGGCGTCATCAAACTTGACCAATGGTGACCTTGGCCAAATCAACTCAAGAAATCATTCAATTCCTGGTCCTACTAACAACACTCTTACACCTAATACCTTTCCTGACAATCAGCAACTGAAATCAACGTATTAACATTTTTTACCAATTCTCTAACAATTATAAATATATCATGTATATTTGATGAATACAAAGTTGAAAATTTAATCCTTGTTATTTGCTTCCTTCACAAACATATGCTTGTTATTATGACATACTGTTGGTTGAAATTCATAAAATCCACTAATCCATAATGTTCAAAAGAAGGATGATCTTTGTCAAGACCCATAGAATTTACTCACTCAGATCCATTTTAACTGTTGATCTGAAGAAGCAGTTTTATAAGCTGACAGTTTAGATATGTTGAATTGTTTTGACATACTGTTGATCTGAAGAAGCAGTTTTATAAGCTGACAGTTTAGATATGTTGAATTGTTTTGACATACTGTTGATCTGAAGAAGCAGTTTTATAAGCTGACAGTTTAGATATGTTGAATTGTTTTGACATACTGTTGGTTGAAATTCATAAAATCTTTCTTTTAAAACAATTTTTTTAAGAAAATACATTTTCAAGTCCTAGTAGCTGTTAATTCTCTTTCCAGTATTGATGGGCATTTCTTTCCTAACTTTTTATCTAAAGTAGTGTAGAATATCAACATCTTGATTATATTATTATTTTATCTTTGATCTACATGTGCTATTCATCTTAGTTGTTGCTCAAGTGATGTGGTTTCTTTATTTGGTACAGTTCTTTGTGATTTTATAGCACTAATCCATAACGTTCAAAAGAAGGATGATCTTTGTCAAGACCCATAGAATTTACTCACTCAGATCCATTTTAACTGTTGATCTGAAGAAGCAGTTTTATACGCTGACAGTTTAGATATGTTGAATTGTTTTGACACCATGCATGACATCCATCTGTATGTCTTGATTTGACTAGGCTATTTAAGAACATGACGAGTTTTCAGGTTAATGTTTTGGTTTTGTAGAAATTTGTATTTTTGGACAAGATTTCTTCTAATGTCTTGTATTATGTGATCAGACATTGGATTGAATTACTCAGTATTTCCATTAATATTATCTTTTGTATTTCCAATGAAGATCAATTATATTGTTAATATTACAAATTCTTTGATTTGTTGTATGATGCAGTCATTTACCAAATCTCTTTGATGAAACTTAAGATAAATCAAAGTTTTTTTTAGGAAATCCATTGAGGGATTTTTGTAAGTATTTGTATGGAACTCATTAACACAATCTTCTTTTTTATTTCAAATAAAGATAGATTTCCTGGGATTTTCTTAATGTGTGTAGCAGTATACTTCCGAATCATTTCATGTACTTGTATAACTACTGGAATTCAAATCTACACTATTATCATGTATTAGTGTTATGCCAGGGATTTTGTTCCCATGTAATTTTTAAATTGAACATTAGCATCATTTTTAATGATTTTAATAGTTGGTAGCATATTTTTATTTATTTTCTTGACTGTGATGTTGAGTCCCTTCAAGAAGCTATTGTTTCCTTTGTAAAGAAAATAAAGTTTTTTGATTTTTTTTTACAATTTTCATGACAGCTATCTAGTTGTAAGATCTAGTCAGATATAGTTTTAAATAGTTATTAGACCAATATGGTTTTATATGCAATCACAATTTGGATTAAGCTTTTACTTCTGTCAATATAAAACGGTCAACATCTGCCTTCAGATAGTATTTGTTATAGTATTATTATTATATTTTGATTTCTACTAATGTCACACTGCCTACTAAGTCTCTGGGAGGACCTAAGACAGGTAGTGTTATGTTGTTATGGATACATTTCTTGATTTCTTTTTCTACCTCTCATGGGATCATTAGCATTACACGAACAAAATTCTTCTTAGTGTGTGAGCTTTACTTATGAAGACATTTTTTTTGTATTTCTCTTAAGTTGGGATTTACAGGAATTTTTTCAATGTGTTGTTGTGTTCCTTTTTTTATCATGCGAAATACATCTACTATAACGGGTAATATTTTGTTTTCAATTTCTACATTTTTTCTCTTTTGGTTTCCAGGTCTTTATACTTAGATTATTTTTCAAATTTCTTGGTTGCTATGTTACAGTCCATTGAGTAAGCCCTATGAATTAGTAGGCCAGTTTTTTACTTTTTAATTTTTGTAAATTATGTTCAGCCTATTTGCTTCAATCTTCCTGTCTGTAAAGATGGTGTAATCCCATAAAATTGTAATGTCTTTTATTTCTGTAACTGGTGTCGGGTGATATTGATACCAGTGTTTGTTAACATCTCTTGCAAAACGTTTGCACAGTTTCCAGTGTAACTAATGCTCCACTTTATCATGACAATTTTGGTGCAAATTCAGAACAACCTGAGATTAGATGGGCTATGGTTTCCTGATATTTGTCACAGAACCTGCATTTTGGATCTATCCAATTATGTATGATATTTACCTGAGAGTTACCAGTGAAAAGACTCTTGATTTGCACTGCACTTCTGTTTCAGCTTTTAATCCATATGCTTGTAAACATCAGTGAATGTTAATTTTATCAAAATCAGCTTTATTAGCATGTTCTGAATATTGGCCATACAGAGGTTTGTCTTGCCAGCATTGTTTCATCTGTTCAAGAGTGTTATCCTTGGGGTTTTTTTCATTTTTTTTTCTGCAACAGTTGGTCTTTGGGTTCTATTTAGGTTTTCTATAGAATTTACTGAATGTAAATCTCATTTGTATTTATAACCTTCTTTCATGATGGAATAGTTTTTCTTTCTGTTTTCATGTTACTTAACTAATTGTATCATCAAGTTCTTTGTTGTTTCCATGAATGTTAGTTTTGTGGGGTACTCCCTTTCCATAAAGATGGATTTGTCCAGAGTATACTTATACTACTGCTATAGGAGTGAGACTGGAGAATACCACGTTTCTACAGAGAGTTAACCAGAGAATATGAGAGTCCTGAGAGAGATTAGCAGTCAGTATACTGTAGCTCACAGTAGCTCTGTGCTCCACTCATCAAGGAGATTATTATGCAGTACCTGTCAGCTTCCAACGTGGACATATTCAATATACTACGGTTTCATCTCCAGTGACTCATACATATACTTTTTACTAACCTGTATTCCTGGACTACTAATCTTCATTCAAGTCTGTATCCTTGTGTTAATACACTTATTTTCTACCTCAATTACTGGTTATAGTTCATTTATTTGTGCAGGCTCCATTCCTGGGATCCACAACAGTTAGTAAGACAATAGTTGTTGTCTTGTATGAAAATGCTGAATGATACCTCTAAACTTCTTTATGGGGTAAGTATTTTGGTTGATGCATATTATGCTTAGAAAGAAGTTATCTTGTCTTAGAATCCATTTGTCTGATGTCATCTACAGTCCAGTTTAAGATGTTGAAACTATATTAAACCACTGGAATGGCAAGGCTACTGATGTCCTGAGAATTCAATTAATTTCTTAATATCAGTTTCACCCTTTTATAGTATTCCTTTTATAATATTTCTTTAATTTTTTATGGGGAATTCCTTCACCCTCGTTTACACTGAGGTACCTATAAGCTTCTTCTTATTCTAAATCTTTGATTGTTATTCTAAGTTAACAGAGGATATTTGTTGTAGTTATCATCATAAAATTTTGGCTTTAGCACATTTTTTAAAACTGAATTCCATTTCAATGACATCACTGAAGCCTTTTACTGTTTCCAGGAGACCTTCTAGCTCACTATCATTCTTAGCATACAACTTTAAGACATACATGTAAAATACATGACTTATTTTCTTTATTTTCTTTTGAGCTATCTTATAGCCATATTCTGTCCTGTTAACCCTCTAGGGCCATTCGTATCATATTTGATACAGTATGAAAACAAGCCTTGAAAGAAATATTTTCCTGAAAAATTTTTTAAGAGAAATATTTTATAAATTTCAAATGAAAGCAGTACTGACTGCTCAGTTAATGAATACCAAATGTTTCCTTATAGGGAAATACCAAATGTTTCCTTATAGGGAAATACTGTATCAAATATGATACGAATGGCCCTAGAGGGTTAAGTTTGCTGGTTAACGCTATCAGGAATATGCTAAATAGTAAGGGAGACAAAAAGTTACCTTGAAATATTCCTCTGTTGATGTTTATTTCACCAGGTTTCAATTATATGATTAAAGTGAAGTATTGTTTAACAATGCTGACATACTTTGATGAAATTGATGATGACTGGTAATACCATGTATAAATTTAAAGACTCAAAAATCTAGAAATGGGGTACACAATCGAATGCCTTATGGTAATCTATCCAGGCAGTAGTGAGATTTTTCCTTTTATTCAAGTAGTTTTCCAAGATCATCTTATTAAGAAGTAATTAGATTTTACATCCATAAGAGCCATGTTTGCATCCTTTTTGTTCAAGAGGTAGTATATCATTTTTTTCTAACAAGGAATATGTTTATTTTTTTAGAATAGATGTCAGCAGTTTGTAAGTAGTAGGAAGACATGTAATTGGTCTGTAGTTTTTGTGACATCTGTGTAACCAGGTAGAAGGAATTTCTTGGCTACTCATGCAAGAATTTTAGTAGGATCGTTGACTATTTCTTGAAATTTTTTGGCTAGTTTACAGTGTGCTGTATTTAGATAATAAAGCCAAAAGTTATGAATTTTATCTATTCCTGGAGATTTCCAATTGTTTACTTTTTTCACTGCATATTCAACGTCCTCTTCTATGATTCCTGCCCGTGTTCTGGTTTATTTTTTACCTGTTCTACCTTTTGTGCAATTTAATCTGCTTCTTTGTTATGTTTTTTTATGGAAAACTTTTTCCCAGAACTGTATAACCTCTTCCATTGTGAGGCAGGAAGTAGAGGGTTGTCACTTCAATTTATTGTTTTCCTAAATTTCTTTGCATTGGTTTGAAAGATCTTGTTCCATCTGTAGAATTTTGATCTTTATTCATAGCATCTGATTCTTTGAGCTGTCTGTTGTATTGTTTTATTTATTTTTTTATCTGATAGGACTTCATTTTATTTCCTAACTTTGTATTTTCTTTTGACACTTCTGCCATTTTAAGTCTTTACATTTATTTCTCTTGCATGTTCATAAACCTCTGATAATTGATGTCTAAGTTTTTCAATTTCTTTCTTTTTTTCTTTTCCAAGGTAGATCTTCATGTTTGGGAAACTGCCTTTTTTTCATTTTGAAGTTTAATTTTTTAGTTCCTGCTATTGCTGATGCATATTTTGTTTTGTTCAGACTAATATGTGGCTCTATTTAATCTATAGCTAATTTAAATTTTGCATTGTAGTGTTTAATACTTTTCAGGTTATGCTTTGTTGGTTTTAATTTTAAGAGTTGTTCTCATTTCTCCATTTCAGTATTTTGTGTTTGACTTATATAGCTCATGATTTTTTCCTTGGTTTCTTGTATACTATTTTTGTTTGTTCTAAAATAATGCTTTAATGTTTTGAACTTGTTTTATTGCAGACTTGTGAGCAACTAAGATCATGTCTTTTCAACTCATCTAATCTTTCATTATTGAGATTATCCTAGTAGTGAGAATTTGAAAATTCATTATTTGTGTAGGAGTTTGTTCCTATGGCAGATTTTTTTACCTTAGGTAGGTTCCCCACTGATGAACAGGCTCCCCTTTTATTCACTGGAAGAGCCATAATAGACTTTTTATTTGACACTTTTAGTTGTCATGTTGTTCTCACAAGTAATGCAAGGGTCCAAAAGTCCACCTAAAATTGCCTGGCACATTGGGTAACAGCTTTTAAGACAAAGTTCTGAAGCCTGTAGGGGATTGTTTATTAGCTCATAATGCAGTAGATATTTATTCCTTGGCATGATTAACACTTCGAGCTGCAAGTTGTTGTTTGGAGTTTTTCTTTGAGATAGGTTGCAGAGATATGATTAGAATTAAAAAATAAAGCTTTGAAAATAACATTAGAAAAATAAGGTATTCAGTGTAAAGAAAATTAATTAGACTAGAGTATTGTTTAAATAATAAATTATATATTTATAGTTATAGAAAAAAATGTTTATTTTCATTTATATTTATTTTTTACTGTTGTTGCTATTGCTTCTGTTAATCAGATTAGTTGCTAATTAATTAAAAGAAATATTATTGTTGCAACCATCACTATTCTTTTTAACAAAATCATCAAAATATTTAGAGGAAAAAGAAAATGTTAACATTTTGTTAATAAAGTTTAAAATTTTACAAAGGATAACATATTACTGCTGTGAAATTTAAAAATAATATATTATTATTATTATTATTATTATTATTATTATCTGTAACTTAAAATGTATGACATTAACAGACAGTAAATTTAACAACTTCAGTAAAGCGTTTTTATTAGTATGTTCTGAAGAATTCATAGGCTAAATAGTAGAGCAGACTGTGATCTTCAGGACTTACTGGCAACCATTTTAGGAGCTGTATATATCCCTGGTAAAGTACATGCTGTGGTGCTAATGAAAAGATTGTGGAGTTTGAACTGCCTCTATTACCTTTGTATTTTTTAATCCTTTCACCCCAGTAAGGCAATGATGTCACTAAAATGCAAGGGGTTATTGGAAGTGAACAAGAATAAGAAAAAAATTTGTAGAAGGAACTGGAAATTAAATCGTAAACATGAAATGAGACAAAAGACAGAGAAGATGTGTGTACTGGTCGGTTTTGATTGATTGAAGAATTCTGACCAAAAAAATGGGTTAACTTGCTAAATAAAGCTTTCCTTTCTTCATTTCCACAAGGTTTTTCTTAAAGTTTTTTTTTATTGCAGATAAAATATCTTTAAAAAAGACAAATTTTTCCAAAGAGTGAAAGTTTCAAGAAAGCCTTTTCATTTCAAAATGTCTTTAAAAGGACACACAGAGCCATTTGGCAGCTTCAGAAAGTTTTGCTAGTGAAAGTATTAGGAACACCAGACATGCTAAAGAAAGACTGACAGATGCTATATTTTACCCAAGAGGGAAGCCATAACTAAGCAGGGCAGCAGACAGTTAACTCTTTGTTGCATTTCATATAACTGCATTTTCTAATCAAAATAAAAGGCAATAAAGTTAATCTTAAAGACAGCAGCTGAAACAAACAAAAACAAATCAGATAAGTAGAAATGTAGATTTGATTTTATCTTTCTTTCTACCAATTTATAGTGAATAAAGCTTGCAAAAAGACATTAATTTATGGCTAGACAAATAATTACTGAATAATTTTGTGCATTGTGGTGCAATGGATATTTGCTCAGAATGAGAAATCAGAGAGCCGATTTCAAATTCCAGTTGAATTCGTTGCATTCAGTTATGCACAAATACCTTTAGGAAAAGTATTAAACCATCTTTCCTCCATTCAGCTATGAGTTGAATAGCAGGACAGATTAGATTCTACAGTATCAGGTGTCAACCAGTCTACTGTAGAAAGAAAGTTCAAGCTGCTGTCTAGTGAATCATGGATCAAAAAAGTCATGATTGCCAAAATATGTAGCACATATGACACTTAATTGACTGAATGCTTACCTCCCAGTCATTAAAAGGACAATAAACTAGCGATGATTATCAGACAGTGATGGTTAACAATCATGTCTTTTGCACAGATACACAGTTCATTGCATGAGATCAGATTATGTTGGTTGGTTTTATGACATGTTCAGATTTGTTGGGTTTATTTAAAGTTAAAATCAATATTTTATTTTAAGATTAATATTAAAAATAACCTTTCACATTAAGCAATGCTATAATCCCACTAGGATGCAGAGAAATGGAAGGGAAAGTAGACTTTAATGAACAGAAAGGACACTAAAAGAAGAGTATCCAGGAAGATAGATGATGATTAAGTTTATAATTTCTCATAGGGTCACTCAAGGTAGTGTTTTTTTTTTTTTTAATCATTTCACCCCGAGCAAGGCAGAAATGCCACTGATGTGCGGGGGGCTACATAACTGTAAAAAGATTAATTAGAAAAGAGTGAGGAGTACAAACTAGTTAGAAAGGAGCAATAGAAAGCTGAGAATGCAGGTGCGATGACAGATACATAGGTGGAGAGAAAGGGAAGGATATACGGGGGTGGGGAGAGAGCTAGAGTCCAGTGGTTAATAGATGAGTATTGACATTGCATTTAAATTTCTGGAGGTTGTAGCCATCAGGAAAGCAAGAATATGGGAGCGAACAGAGTAACTGACACAGCATATATGGATATATGTGGAAAGCAGCAATTAACTCTAGACTTGAACAGATTAAAATTTCAGTGATTGGGAAGCAACCTCTTGGGAGTTGGTTCGACATGGTAGTGCTTAATGGAAACAAGATGCTCAAGTGAAACTTACACATTATCAAACAAAATCAATGAGGGTGGTTTGCTACAAATGGGTGTGGCATGACAGGTCTTCGTTGGAAAGGTTACGATTGTTGGAACTAAACAGAGTAGTCCATCTGAACACTCTCCACAGAAATAGCGATAGAGCAGTGAGAAGTTTTGAGAAATGAGTTGTAGGATGGAAATAATTTGTCATCAAAAAGGATACAGTGATGATTTTAGACTCGACTGAGAATGAAAATTTAAGACTGTGCAGCTCCAACCAATTATGGCAGCAGTGAGCAGCTCCAACCAATTATGGCAGCAGTACTTCATTTTCAGTATGTGCATTGTGGTACAGTGGATATCAGCTTGGAACGAGAAACCGGGGAGCCGAGTTCGAATTTCAGTTGAATCCATTGTATTCGCTTACGCGCAAATACCCTTGGGAAAGGTATTAATCCGTCTCTTCCTTCTAGTTATGGGTTAAATAGCAGGAAAGATTGGGTTCTATAGCCTTGGTCGGCAACCAGTCTATCACAGAAAGTAATGGCAACCTACTGTGGGATAATCTTCTGCCCAGTCACTCATTTTCGAGACATGATCGCCCAAGCGTGTATCACATATGGTACTTAACTGACTGACTGACTTCATTTTCAGCATGATCTGTCTCTTGTAAAAGTAGAGATTGAGTTTAAGTTTGAGTTTTGTTTAATGGCATATCAACCTCTGTGGGTTATTTAATGCCAAAAAGGTGGGGTTTGAAGATAGTTTTCTTAAGTTTATGCTTACTAGACAATTTTCTCAAAGATGAAGGAGAGACAACAGAAATGCAGTTCTACAGAAGGATGCTGATGATACCATAGACTGAACATATGAGCAGCTATGAAGTTTTGGAGAGGCCATAAACCAAAAAGAAACTTATACTTAGAATCAGGAAGAGACTGTTGAGGTTTCTAAGACACAATGAAGGAGGGTTTGGAGAATCTAATAGGATAGATAGAGGGGAAGAGATACAGGGAAAAACAGTTTGAGACATACCTGATGGGCTTGAGCAGCAGATGGTGGAGTGCGGTTTGGAAGAGATACAAAGAGAAAAAGTGTTAAGAGTGATAACGGATAGGGGAAAATGGAAGTGGAAGTCCATGATGGCCTACGTCATGAAGGGACATGCCACATAAAGAAGAATATTTGTGTCTACAATAACATAATTCAGAGATCTGTTTATATCTAATATGTATTTAGTTGGTAGGTGACCCCTTTTGGGAGAGGCCTTAATCCCTTGTAGGAGATGCATTTGATATATTCTAGGTCCTGCTGACATCTTAGTAAATATTAAGCTGAGAGTTAGACAGCTTTTTTAACAGATTATAAGCATGAGTATTGGCTTCATTCTGCCTGAGTACCCTATTACTGTGACTTTGTGACAGACTAAAGCATAAATACATGTGTTTATGAACAATTACTACTGATGAGTGATTCTCAGTGGGTGCTTTACTCTCGTAGCATCATGCCAGATTTTTGTTAAACTTAGTAAATACGGTGATTATTGAAAAGTCTCACAGACCATTACTATTGAAATTATTCTGATTTTCAAGGGTACTCAGTTGGTGTCTCCTAGTACCAAACTAAATATATATTAGACTCTGTACCATAGAGTAGTGCTTATGTGAATATGAAAATAAATGTTATATATGTAAAAGAAAAAGACAAATATTACACTTTGGTAGAGAAACCATCTTTAGTAAGCCTATCTCAATAACTGCCAATCAGCATTTGAATAAAGACAGGGCTTTTGAAAAAGTCATATTTTACTCTTTAGCTGTCATGCATATCATATTTACTGTTAGGATTCTATTCAGTCAGTCAGTCAGTTAAGTGCCATATGTGATACACGCTTGGGCAATCATGTCTCGAAAGAGACATGACTGACTGGGCAGAAGATTATCCTGCCATTGCTTTCTGCGGTAGACTGGTTGCCGACCAAGGCTATAGAACCCAATCTATCCTGCTATTTAACCCATAACTGGAAGGAAGAGATGGATTAATACCTTTCCCAAGAGTATTTGCGCGTAAGTGAATACAATGGATTCAACTGGAATTCGAACTCGGCTCCCCGATTTCTTGTTCCGAGCCAATATCCACTGTACCACAACGCACATAGTAGTGTATCCCAAAATATATGCTGAGGTAAGCAACATGGTGGGACAAGATTTTATGAGAGATAACAAAAAGATGAAATTTATTAAGAGCTACAAAGACAGGAAATTGTGAAGAAACATGATTGTCAACATCCTGAAGTGACGTGGCACAGAAAATAATAAGAAAATAACAGTTATTATCTTAGACAGAATTGAATAATTTTATGGATTTAACATATAAATAAGAAGTAACCTAAACTATTAACTAATCATTTTTAAACATAGTTAAACTGAATTCTTTTTAGCTTACCAACAGAATGATTAGCAACTTCACTGTAAAAATGTGGCTTACACCTATGTACTGCCTGACTTTAGTCTTTTCCCAAATTTAATTTTATATAATCTAGAAGTGTCATATCATTTTATTGTAGAAATTTTTATTACTCCAAATGGAATTTCGTATATCAGACGTACATATTTTCAAAGCAGAATTTCAAGTTTCAAGTTTCAAGCATTTCTTACAATCAGTAAAAAAGTAACTGACAGTCCCTAAAGTGTTGTATTGATACAACTGAAATAAATAATACTTTAAACTTAATGAATAAAAATATTTTTTCATTTTAAATTGATTTGAAAAAAAGAATATTTTTATAGGGTATGCAATGCTTACCTTGCAAATGATTATATCTAAAATGTGTGCCAAATATTGGCTTAGTCAATTAAAAAAATAATTAAAATAAAGAAATTGACAATAGGTTTCTTTTCTTTATTATCTGTAAATTTGCATGATTTCTTATAATGCATGCAAATCATCATGACTTCTTATAATGCATGCAAATCATCATGACTTCTTATAATGCATGCAAATCATCATGCCTTCTTATAATGCATGCAAATCATCATGACTTCTTATCATGCATGCAAATCATCATGACTTCTTATAATGCATGCAAATCATCATGACTTCTTATAATGCATGCAAATCATCATGCCTTCTTATAATGCATGCAAATCATCATGACTTCTTATCATGCATGCAAATCATCATGACTTCTTATCATGCATGCAAATCATCATGCCTTCTTATAATGCATGCAAATCATCATGACTTCTTATCATGCATGCAAATCATCATGACTTCTTATAATGCATGCAAATCATCATGACTTCTTATCATGCATGCAAATCATCATGACTTCTTATCATGCAATTAAACATTGATTCTTTGCAAAATTAATGAAATGGTTTTCTGTTATTTTTTCTAATGTTTTAAGTTCTGAATAGTCCTTCTCTTAGACTGGCTACCAACCTAAGTGAACCTAATGCTGAAATGAGAAGAGATAGATTCATGACTTTTCCAAGTGCATAGTTCCAAATTGAATAAAATAGACTCTGTTGAAACTTGGTTTGTTGATTCCTCTTTCTGCAATAAGAACTTTTATGTGACCAACAATTCACTTTCATAATGAATCAATTAGTTAAACATTAATTAAATTAAAAATTCTAATGGTTTCTTTGCTCACATTTTATATCTATAGAACTTGCTTTCTCATCAGGTACACTCTACAAATATTCAAATGTAACATAAATTGTCATCTATCTATTTAAATCCTGTTATTTTTATTTTCCTATCCAAAACCTTGTAAATATAGTAACAAAAATGAGAAACAACAGTTCAAACAATGTAAATAATGTAAATAATTAAAATACCTCATCTCAGAAATATAGACAAATATTAAAGAGAAGTACGTTGCTTAAATAGAATTTTTTTTTTTTAATCATTTCACCCCGAGCAAGGCGGAAATGCCACTGATGTGCAGGGGGTTACATAAATGTAACAAGATTAATTAGAAAAGAGTGAGGAGTACAAACTAGTTAGAAAGGAACAATAGAAAGCTGAGAAAGCAGGTGCAATGACAGATACATAGGTGGAGAAAGGGAAGGTTATACAGGGGAGGGGAGAGAGCTAGAGGCCAGTGGTTAATAGATGAGTATTGACATTGCATTTAAATTTCTGGAGGTTGTAGCCGTCAGGAAAGCAAGAATACGGGAGTGAGTTCCACAGGCGTGAAGTGCGAGAGAGGAAGCTGCAGGAGTAGAATTGTCGTCTGCATTTGGCTAACTTGACTGTGAATGGGTGGGACCCAGTTGCCAGTCTGGTTGCACTAGTAAACACCTTGAGGAGTCATCAGTGACTTAAGCTCATCCGAGCAGAAGCCATGAAAATATTTGTAGAAGAGACAAAGGGAGGCCACATTTCGACGATGGTCAAGTGGCTGCAGTCGAGTCGCCAGATCAGTACCTATCACATTACAGACTCTCCTTTGGAGCTTGTCAAGAACACTGAGGAGAACGGCAAGGGCACCTGACCATAAATGGCAGCAGTACTCCATGCCCGGATGGATGGTTGACTTGTATATATGCAGGATGGATTCAGGTGGAAAAAACATCCTGGATCGACATAGTGACCCAATCTTCTTAGCAGTAGATTTTGCTATGGATTCAATATAGTGCTTCCATTTGAGGTCTGAGGACAGGGTAAGTCCGAGGAGGCGTAGTGTATTACTCTCAGGGAGAATCACTTGGTCCATGCTTATGGGAGGCAGAAGAGGTTGCCTGTAATGGTTGACTATTATAACTTTGTTTGAATGTGAAAGTCTTCCAGAATTTAGGGGTCTAAAAGGATATTAAGCTTAACAGTGGTTTCCATTACTAGAGAGATGCATGTTTGAACACTTCTACAAGGCACACTTTTTTCTTTAAGACACAGGCCAGTAAACATATAGATTTATAGTAATGCTATAGTATAGTGGTAGATAATGGTAACATTAATCATTATTTCATAAGGAAACATTCATCGTTTATTGACCAAGCAGCTAATGCTATTTTCAGTTGTAATTCATTAAATCATTTTCTTGAAAGAATTTTTCAGGAAAATAGGTTTCTCAGGTCCGCTAATTGTTATCACTCTTTTCAGAATTGATGGCGTCTTTCTTTTTAACCTTTTCTTTGAAGCAGTGCGGAATGTCAACATCATGATTATGTCATCATTTTCTCTTTGAGAATGTATTATCCCTGCTAGCACCAGGTTTGGCCAAAACTCGTTCCTTTTATGAGCAGTATTTGGAATCGTTTAGCAGGCTGATTCTTGCAAGACAAAGTTTGAATGTAAAAAGAAATGTAGTTTTATACGGTTTGAAAAAAGAGATGACTACTCGAACACATGTAGCCATTAAATATAATCTTTAAAGTAATAAGAAAAAAAGCATCAATGAAATCAGAATATTACAAAAAATAGTAAAAATCACTACCACCCCCACTGGGCAGTAAACTCAATAATTACAAATAATAAAGGTTTTTTTTAAATCTTCTTCTTCTATGTGCCATGTTCTTTCAGGACATAGGCGATCATGGCCTTCCATATCTCCCTATCCCTGGTGGCTCTTAGCATGCTTTTTCCTGTTATCCCACCAAAACCCACTGCTATCCACTTGTTCAGGCTTGTCAAGTATGTTACATGCTGCTTTCTCCTGTCTGTCTTTCCATCTATTTCACCTGTGAGTATCAAATTTTCCAAGCCCTCCTTTTTCATTACATGTCCCAGAAACTTCAGCTGTCTTTTCCTGATGCTGAGTAATAATTTCCTTTTTGTTTCTATTCTTTCTAAAACTTCATCTTTGCTCACATGCTTGATTCATGATATCCACAGCATCCTTCTGTAGAACCACATTTCAGTTGCTTCAAGTCTTTCTTTCATCTCTGATGAGATTGTCCAGCATTCACTGCCATATTGAAGAACTGACAACACATAGCAATCCGGTACTCTCTTCTTCATTTTTAGCAAAAGTTTCCTGACTCTCTATACTCTACTCAGCTTCTGGAATGTGTCCTTTGTCATGCCATTTCACCTTCAGATCTCAATGTCGCACTTTCCATCTTCTGTTAGAACACTTCCCAGGTATTTAAATTTTTGTACCTGCTTGATTTTAGTATTCCCTACCCCAAATTTGGAATTTTGGTCTCCTCTTTTTGCTGATCACCATGCATTCGGTTTTCTTGTAGTCCTTTCTTTCCACTTTTTTCAGTTACCTTCTGTAGGAGGTCTTGTAGTCTCCTTTCTGTATCTGCTATCAGCATTGTAGCACTTGCATATTTTACATTGTTCTGACTGTGGCCGCTGATGATGAATCTTGGCATGATTTCTAGGGTTCTCAGAATAGTCTTGCTGTACAAGCCGAATAGATGATCAAGTACAACTTTTATATAGCAATATACAACAAACACGCATATATATAAAAATATAAGTTATATTTTTATTAATGACGATGAACCGTGTAGCCCAGGGAACAGAGAGTGAGAGAGCGCGCCTCTAAGGGGTTGATGGGGGAGTGTCGTCGTATCTGTTGCTCCTCTGGTCTGGTCTGGCTCTCTGTCTGTCTGTCTCGTCTCTCTGTCTGAAATCCGTGCGCCGAGGTCTTTTTATAATCTCCAAACAGGGACTTCCGGATTTTGCCTCGCCCACGCACGCCCACGTAATTCTCAGAGACACCTGTTCTGTCTGCCTCTTGTAGCCATTTCCGCTACTGCCGGAAATAAGGTCAAACAAACATCCGTTCCTTTCAACGACCGGAAAACACCCCCGCTTGCATCAGCCTTTCCTCGGGTGGGACCAGATTGTTATATTACACAACAATTCTGAGAATACTGAACATGTGAGCAACAACAGAGTTTTATAGAAAATGGAAACAAAAAGTACATTTATAAGAAACATCAAAAACACACAGTTGAAATTTCTAGGGCACATGATGAAGAAAGAAGTCTTGGAAACTTTGATACTTGCAGGTCATGCCAAAGATAAGAAGAACGGAAGAAAACATTGCATAACCTACGTAATGAGCTTGTGTAAATGGTTGACCAGAACAGGGATTAGGAGATATGGGAAAAAGATAAATTTTACTAAAGGCTACAAAAGACAGGAAGTTGTGGAGAGTCATGATCACCAATGTGCAGGAGGGACACAGCTTGGGAAAGAAGAATTTAAAATACCATGATTCTTAATACTTCAACAGATTTTACACTTTTCATTACCATGAATCAGTCAAATTTGTCCACTCTTTCAACTTATAGCAGTTATTGATGAACTGTACTTCATGAGCGACATGCAACACATTTGACTTTTTTAATGGCAGGCCTAATTGTATGTAAATAACATTTAATAAAAATTTTCTTTTGTTCTCACTTGTTCACTCACACTTTTTCATACATAACCACATATATATACAATGATTAAATAAAATATTTCTTGAATTTTGCAAATTTTCATTAAAATTAACATTTTCATCATTTTAAAGCATTGACAATTTTTTTAAAGGAAGTTCACATGTGTAAGAATCTTTTGCTGTAGAAACAAAAAATATTCATTATAATTTTTTTTTCTGGAGAAAAGTGTTTATTTTCTATTTAAAAATATTTATTTCATTTTGGGAATTATTAAATAAGAAAAAAATCACATGCAACAGTGTGCGTTAATCACTATCATCTGTGATAATATTTAACAAGAATTCATTTTTTTAATTATTGAGGAAACTTTTCTCCAAAAACTTTCCCTTATTTCTGAAGAAGATGGTTATACATAAGGTCTTCTGCAGAGAAAATGGCTGAAACATCTTAAGCAAAAAATTACTTTGTATTTTTTTAGTTGTGTTATCTGCCTGTTCTCATATGGCAGCAAATGCTGGATAATCTCCTCAAAGATAAAGGAGAGATTCAAAGCTATAGAAATGTGGTTCTACAGAAGGATGCTGAGGATACCACAGACTGAACATGTGAGCAATGACAAGAGAATGCAAACTAAAAGAAAACTTATACTTGGCATCAGGAAGAGAAAACTGAGTTTTCTGGAACACATAATGAGGGAGGAGTGTTTGGAGAATTTAATACTCACAAGATGGATAGAGGGAAAGCAGTGAGAAACATAGCTGATGGGCTTGAGCAGGTGGATGGCGGAGTGAGGTTTGGGAGAGATACCAAGAGGAAATGTATTGAGCATGACAAGGTATGGGGGTAAGTGAAAGTTCATGATTGCTTATGTCCTGAAGGGACATGGCACATACAGAATATCTAATGCAGTTTTTCGGTTGGAAAAGTTTGCCTATACCTAACCTACTGCATGACAAATAGTAATTGCGTATAGCAACTGATGAACAGCAATAGGGGATAACAGCCTTCTCCTCAGCGACTGTTGGTGAAACATTGATGTGTAGACCTTATTCTTTAGGATCACGTACTTAGTTTCTGCATTCAAATCATGACAGACCAAGGCAGATTAAAGACAATAGATCTCTCTATATGTTTCTTGAGCCATCATGCTGTCAAGATTTATCCCGCTTCAAATCAGACTGTTTGACTAAATATTCTTCATCTTGAATCAGAATCAGAATAGCATATTTCAATTGGATTTCATCCAGTGACAAATGGGATCTAAAAATATTGATTGTCAGGTAACAAATGGAGCCCACCCACAACAACAATGCTATCACTTTATTTTTATAATCAATAAATAAAATTTTAAAAACATACATATTGGAAAATGGGTATATTTTTTGTGGAAAGTATTATGTATTTCTTAGTAATTACAGTGTAATAACTGTACATGTGCATTGTGGTGTATTGAATATCGGCTCAAAACAAGAAATCGGGGAGCCGAGTTTGAATTCCAGTTAAATTCAATGCATTCACTTACACACAAATACCCTTGGGAAAGATATTAATCCATCTCTTGCCTCTAGTTATGGGTTAAATAACAGGACATATTGGGTTCTATAGCCTTGGCTGGCAACCAGTCTACCACAGAAAGCAATGGCAACCTACTGTGAGATAATCTTCTGCCCAGTCAGTCATGCCTCTTTTGAGACATGATCGCCCAAGCGTGTTTCACGTATGGCACTTAACTGACTGAATTGTACATATTAGATAACAGAACATATTATTTACTGTATATATTGTTGGCAGTAGATACCAAATGTAAATACAGAAAGTCATAATTGAATCTTTTATCTATATTTTTTTTAGCTTTAAGTAATTGGTTGATATTTATAAATAGTTGACTATGCAATTAAAATATTAACAGATAGTTCAAAAGAAAATTAGAACATTGTATGCAGTCCATAATATTAAGACCAAGGATTTGTTTTAACTAAAAGATTGTTTGAATCTGCCAATAATTGCTTCTGCATCTAATTTATTTAATAATTGCTTTTTAATTGATACTAACATTTATTATTCCAAATTCTCCAACAGTGAATTTCTTAATCTTGTATTAATGATCTTTAGCTTCAAAAATGTCTTATCACATTGAACTTGTTGAACTTGAGAAGATAATAGTGTGCACATGACTTTATAAAGTTGTTATTCTTTTTCATTGATGATCTAATCTAAACTTATTTATAAATGGAACTTTGTCTCTGTGTGTGTGTGTGTCTGTGTGTGTCTGTATATCCGTTACCTATAGAGTCCGAAACAGCTGAACCAATTTTCTTGAAAATTTACACAGTTGTACTATAAGCATCTGCGAGTGTTCATAGCTAGGTTTTGGGTTGAGGTACTCCCGATAAATATCATCGAAAATCGATAATTGAAAAAATCAGGTTATAGAAGGAGTGGTCTGATTTTAATCAAATTTCATACACTCATAGACAAAGACATAAGAAACAATATTCAGAAGTTTCAAGGTTGCAGTTCTTACAATAGTGCACAAAATTTGATATCGATACCAGGAAATCAAAATCTGACTTACATCCATTCATTTTTTTTTCAGACTACGGTTTCGCTTTAACTAGAAACAACTATTGCTTTTTAGTCTTTCGTGCCAAAGTCCAAAGAGTCTGAGCTCCAGAGCCATGGATTAGTTTTAAAGCTTTCATTACACCCGAGCGGGCTATAATGCTAGTAATGCTATAAAGATGCAATGGGCTACTGGGAGTGAATGGGAATGAAAAGACTTTAGCAGAAAATGAAACCCAATCCTTGACAGTTAATAAGGGATAAACCTAAGATCCTGTTAAAGAAAAAACTATGAAGGAGTGTGAACAAGACAACAGGTGAACATAACTGCTCCTATTGAAATCGTTTCTTTATTTCATCTTTATCTGATATAAAGGACCCACTCTATCAGGGGCCTAGATATTTTTTCAAATAAAACTCTGAAATCTATATTTGTTGTATGGCCATTTCAGCAAGAAAAATTTTCATTTCCTCAGCAATGAACAAAATCAAAATTTCATTGCAAATATTAGATAAAAATTCACATTCCAGAAGGTCACTCAAAATAATCCCATACACAAGAAGTTTACATTAAAGGAAAAAGAAAGTAAATAAGAAAAATAAAGAGAGGGGAAGTTAAGAAAAGAAATTAAAAACTTGTCATCTATTGTTATGGAGGGTAGGGAAGAAAGTGAAGAAAGACAGAGAAAGGGGTTAAAGATGAAAAATTGAAGGTTTGGGTACTTGATTCTGTGAATAGATAATACATCGAGCCCTCCACCTGGATTATTTTTAATATTAATTTTATTAATATTAATAGAATCTGGTTTTGGGATTTTACTTACAAGCTATTTCATTTTTGGATAAAAAATATATCTATATATATATATATATATTGGTCATCCACATACAAGCCTGTTTTGCTGTATCACAGCTCATTAGTGTGGCTAGACACATCCGCTTGCTTCTGGCCGGGATCAAAACTCGACTGATTTGGTGTCAGTCGGAGTTGCTACCCACTAAGCCATAGGCACATGGGATCAGAGAAGGGAAATTTTAACATGTTTTTTACAAACAGTGTATACTGAAAGAACTCAATTTATTCCTGAAGAGTAATGCATATATCGCAGAAGTGGAAACTGTTTTTAAAAGGAAATTTTAACATGATTTATATAAGCAGTGTATACACACCAGTCACTGAAAGAACTCAATTCATTCCTGAAGAGAAATGCATATATTGCAGAAGTGGAAAACTGTTTTAAAATTTTCTTCTTTAGACAGCTCAATCATAATGGGAGCATATTTTATATATGTATGTATATATATATATATATACATATATATATATAGAGAGAGAGAGAGAGGGAAAGAGAGATGGTTGATAAAGATCAATGCTGCATAGTAAGTGTCAGTTTCACACTTCAATGCAATCTTCATACAAGCCACTGTCTATAATTATAAATGCTTAATCTCTGATATAGAACACTCTTCCTTTATAAATATAGTTAACTGTAACATATACACACAAAAACAAGTTTTAATAAATTCAGTCAACAAGGTCTATCTAATTTTTATTTTCTTTTTTCCAATTCTACAAGTTATCGTGCATATAGATCTTCTTCATGTGCCGTGTCCCTTCAGGATGTAGGCGATCATGGACATCCACGTAGCTCTGTCTCTTGTCACTCTCAATAATTTTTCTCTTGGTGTTTTTTCTAAGTCCCACTCTGCCAACTATTTGCTCAGACCTAACAAGTATGTTTCTTGCTGCTTTCCTCTATCTCTTCTTCCATTTATCGAACCTGTGAGTATCAAGTTCTCTAGGCCTTCCTTCCCCATTACGTGCCCCAAGAATCTCATTTGTCTCTTCCTGATATTTATTATGAGTTTTCTTCTCGTTTGCATCCTTTCCAACACCTCATTATTGCCTCAGCATTCATGATTTGTTATATTTTTCCTTTTAATATATTTCAACATAAGAGATGACTATATATATATTTATAAACTTATTTATAAATGGAACTTTGTCTGTGTGTGTCTGTGTGTGTCTGTGTGTGTCTGTGTGTATCCATTACCTATAGACTCCAAAACGGCTGAACCGATTTTCTTGAAAATTTACACAGTTGTACTATAAGTGTCTGCAAGTGTTCATAGATAAGTTTTGTGTCAAGGTACCCCCGATAAATATCAATAATTGAAAAAATCGGGTTTTAGAAGGAGTGGTCCGGTTTTAATCAAATTTGATACACTCATAGACAAAGACATAAGAAACGATATTCAGAAGTTTCAAGGTTGCAGTTCTATCCTTGGATGACTTATTTGACTCCGATATTGGAAATCGATACCCCAATATCCTACCAGGTCTGATCAAAATAAGTTTTTCAGCTCTTTTATTTTAGTATTTGCTTCGGGTTTGGCTCTAAGTAGGTATAATTGTAGTTCTTAGTCTCAGCCATGATACCATTTACTCAGAGGACTTATTTAGCCTTCAATATTCAGTTTACGACGAAAAAACTTATTTGATATCAATACCAGGAAATCAAAATTTGACTTACATCCATTCATTTTTCTTTCAGTACACGGTTTCGCTTTAACTGGAAACAACTATTGCTTTTTACATCTTTCGTACCAACGTCCAAAGGGTCTGAGATCCAGGACCATGGATTAGTTTTAAAGCTTTCATTACACCCGAGCAACGCCGGGCTATACTGCTAGTTTCAACATAAGAGACATTATCAAGAACTTAATAATATTGTCAGTATTATAGACAAGATTTACTTAACACGAGATCAGAACTAATTTCTAAATGCAGACATGAAAATAAATTCCTATTATCACAATTTATACCAAACGGATAAAAAAAAAAAAAAAATCGCACGTCTATGCCATAGTAAAATTAATAATTAATAAACACTAACAAACATTACAAATTAGAATTTCTACCATTTAAATATATGCAACCACAAAAAATAATAAAACAAGCCAATAACCGACTTTAAAACAAAAAATAACAATACAGCCTTAAATAAAATAATAGCAATTCTTACCTACCATAGTTTCACACAGAACCCATCAAAAGTACATTTGTACGTACGAGAAATCGACAACTATTCGCGCGTTGACGTTGACATCGCTACACTATTCGAATACACCAACCGAATGAGTATGTATGTGTGCAATGGCACACATATACATATATATACCGAACCCCCACACGATTCGCATGTGTATGTTTATGCAAGCCTCAGTGACCGAACGCGCACGCGCATGTGTGTGTGTGTCCTTGCGCGCGTTGATGGGTGTACAAATGTATATATATATATATATATATATATATATATATATATATATATATATATGTCTGCGTCTGTCGTGACGACAGATTTCCCCCACTTCCACAAAAATACACGAATATAATCAATTTTTTAAAAAAATTAATCAGTTTGTCTGACAATAGCAAAAGCGTGAAACCCAGCGTTACAAACTCACACCTATCTATATGAATATGTCTGCTCTATCACTGATATTGAGCGCTTTTAAATAAGTACCACGCATATATAATATATAAATAATATAATACATATAACAAATTGCATATATATATATATATATATATATATATATATATATATATATTGATATTTATAATTATATACGTACACTTTTCACACACACACACACACACACACACACACACACACACACACACACACACATATATATATATATATATATATATATATATATATATATATATATATATCCAAGTATGGGTGGAATAATAATCCCCATCCAAAGAAACACTATTTTTAAAAAAGTGCTCAATACAAAGTAGTGGGATTGACTTTGGTGGGAATATGTATTTTTGTCATGACGCCTCTTACGCATACACAGACATAATTCTACATATATACAACCATTGACATGCGCAGAGACACACGCACACGCGAGCTAAACAATCGAGGCTTCTACTACAGTCATAACTTCATATGAACAGTATTGAACTTTCTCTCTCTATATATATGTATGGCGTTTTGCACATGCATACGCATTTAAGTTTGTTTTATGGTTTTGCGTAAGTATATATTTATTCCCGCTTATGTGTTCATGCATTGAAATATGATTATGTCTATCCTGACCCCATTCATATGAGGCCAGTGATTTTATGAATCCGCCGTGACTGTATCCAATATGTAGCAATTTAGTCTGCCTAAAAGTTAACAGACAAATTGACATCTCGATAAAAACTAAATTTTGAAATTTGTGTATGTATATATACATGGGTGTATTACTATGTATATGTTTTTTCTTTATTTCTCCATATGTGAATGTTTGTAAGTTTATTCATGTATGCGTTCTTTTTTCTCTCCCCCGCCCCCGTCTAAAATATTAATAATTTTCTAAATCTACAAAATTGTTAAAATATATATACATATAGTTTTTTTTTTTTTTTTAGCAACAAAAATATAGTAGATATAATAGTTAATTAATAATGCTGATCTTAATTTTATAAAATTTTAATACCAATGCTCACCAAGATTAATTTTAAGTCTTCCCACATATTCTCCAAAGTAAAAGTTGCTTTACTCTGATTGGTCCACATTGTACATACAATAATGCTTCCCTGATGAAAGAGGTCTTGCTTGTTCTTAACCTTTTAAAGCCATTCATTTGAAATAACAACACCACTTGAAAAGACACAAAAAGTGTCGAAACAAAATAGCTACTTTTGTAGTGATATTATAACATATCAATGTTATAATTTATTAATAAATATTATATATATATATATATATATATATATATATCATATAGTTATTCAGGAAAATAGCAAAAAATACTTTCCAAAAGCTAAGCAAAGTATTAGGAAACATGAAAGATTTCTTTAGAAAGAAAATAGTACTGAACTGTTAGATAATAATATCAGTCCTCATATATGATAATCTCCTCATAGATGAAGAAAAGACTTGAAGCAAAGTAAATGTGGTTCGACAATAAAATGTTGAGAATACCATAGACTAACCATGTGAGCAAAAGTGTCCTTTATGTTACTTTATAACAGAAAGGACGCTTATACTTAACATCAGGAATTTCTAGGGTACATAAGAAGGAAAGAAACTTGGAAAATTTGATACTCATAGGACAGGTTGAGGTACAGATGAAAAAATGCATAACCTTATTAGTGAGCTTGAGTAAATAGATGGTGAAGCAAGGTTTATGAGAGATAAAAAAATAAAATTTATTAAGAGATACAAAAGACAATAAATTTTGGAGAGTCATGATTGCCAACATCCTAAAAGTACACAGTACAGAGAAGAAGAAGCAGGTGCAGTAGCTGTGGAGAGCCATGATCAGCTACATTATAAAGAAAAATGCTATTTAAAATAGGGTTTTTTATTTGGTTTCATGAGAGAAAAAGAGAGGTTATGTTAAGAGTGTCACTTCCATACTTGTCAGAAAATCTGAAAGGTATCATGTCTCCTACTGAAAGGACCTGGAAATAAAAAAAACAAGGACATTCTCCATTGTGTATTATATTACTGAAATAACGATATCTATTTGGAAAATATTCTGTGCATACTCAAGCAGTCAAATTCTCATGTATTATTAGCAAATTAATGAAGGAATTTACATTTTTATTTAATTAATTTTGTTAATTAAGTTGGAATAAAGTCAGATTAATTGTTGCATGAGAAAAACATCTTCCTTATATTGTAATTTTTTTTTCCATAACCCTCATCACTGAAGTCATAGAGATGATCTGTTTCTTTACACTCTGAATGTGTGAGAAAAAGAGTTAAAAATAATGACAAAAATGTTTGAGAAAAACACAGAAGTTCTTGTTACAGTTATATCAGAAAACGATTTATTGTTTCTTGTCTCATGTGGACATTTTTTTGACACTTTCTCACTTGTTAAAAAGAATTAGATTAATTTAATTTTTTTTTTAGAGTAGACTTTGAACAGTCAGGAAACACAATCTCAGTTGATTCTTCTTTTTCTATGTACTTTGTCGCTTCATGACATGGGCGATCATGACTCTCCACAACGTCCTATCCTTTGTACCTCTTTGTAGTGTGTTTTTATATAATCCCTTTCAGTCAGCTTTCCCTTTACACTGGTATGTTGCTCATTGCTTCCCTCTGTCCATTCCATCTTCAGTAAACCTTATGAGTGTAAAATTATCCGAGCCTTCTTTTCGTATTGCATGTCCTAGAAATGTAAACTTCCTCTTTTTGATTTTAATATAAGTGTCTTTTCATTTTCCATTTTCCTGAAAACTTCCTTGTTGCTAACATTTTCAGTTCATGGCATTCCCATCATCCTTCTGCAGAACCACATTTCTGTTGCCTCAAGTTTCTTCTTCATCTGTGAAGTGATTGTCAACTATTCACTGCCATGTAGGACTCTTATAGTTCAGTACACTTTTCTTTGTTTTTAACAAAATTTTCCTGTTTCTTAATACTTTGTTAAAATTTTGGAAGGAGTCTTTTGTAATTTTAATGTGCCTTTAGATTTCAGTGTTACACTTTTGATCATCTGTTAAAACACTTCCCAGATAATTACATTTCTGTATTCACTTGATTTTGATATCTCCAGTCCATATCCAACACCTTGGACTGTTCCTTGTTGATAGCCTAGCAGATTAATAGATGTCAAATGTGAAAAGTGATTCTCTGAAAACAGAAATAAATTTTTGTTAGGAGAATAAAATTAATGAACTACTGCTGGTCAAAACAGATCAATTCGTACAGAAAATTTAAACATCAATGGATCACCTGAGGTTACATAGTTCCATCTAAATCCACTTTTTAAACAGCATGGTATTTTCTATTATCTAAAAAAAAAATCAATACTTTAATCATCATCATCATGTCTACCATTATCAATAATAAGACTGGCATCACAACTATCATCAATACCATCCACATTATCATTGCATCTATCATTATCATTAATAGTGTTACCACCATCCACATTATCATCACTACTATCATTGTCATTAATAGCATTACTACCATCTACACTATCATCATCATGAACAGCATTACCACCATCTACATTATCACTGCAACTATCATCACCATTAATAGTGTTAACATTATCAACATTATCATCACAATTATCATCACTATTAAAAATGTTACAACCATCTATCTTACCATCCTCTCATTTTCATTGATAGTGTTACCACCATCTGCATTATCATCACAACTATCATTGTCATTAATAGTGTTACCACCATCCATATTATTATCACAACTATCATTATTATTGATAGTATTACCATCATCCACATTATCATCACACCTGTCATCATCATCATAAACAGTGTTACTATTATTATCATTACAACCACTATGCTCATTATCATTGTAACTATCATCAGCATTAAAGGTGATTTCACCATTATCATCACAACAATCATCAACACCATCTACTTTATCATAACTATCAACATAATTTATACATTCACACCACTACCATGATGACTTCACCTCTGTTTTTTTTTTCCTTTTGTTCAGAAAATGTATCTCTTTTAAAGAATTAACTAATTAAGACTGATTTTTTGCAGATTATTTCTGTGAAAATCGTATTGAGAAAAGAAAAAACCAAAACAAATTGTCATTTTTCCCAATGCTAAATGTGTCTCGCACTTTGCACTAACTTCATTTACTGTCTTTTTCATTTTCATTTTCTTTAGTTTGCAAGATAACTCAATAAATATGTGAAAGTTTAAGACAGCAAATGAAGTGTTCATTTTTGGGGAAGCAGAGAGTGGTGGTGGTGGGGGGGTTTTCTGATCTTTTTCAAAAGATTGTGGAAAGTAGAAGAACTTGAAAATCTTATTACAACACAGCAATAATCATTGCCATCACTTATTGTTTTTTGTACAATCATTATTACAGGATACATTATTGTTTCTAATATGGTTCTCATCTTTGTTATTCTTTGTGGCGCAATGGATATCAGCTCGGAACGAGAAATCGGGGAACCGAGTTCGAATTCCAGTTGAATTCCTTGCATTCACTTATGCGCAAATACCTTTGGGAAAGGTATTAATCCGTCTATTCCCTCCAGTTATGGGTTAAATAATAGGACAGATTGGGTTCTGTAGCCTTGGTGGGCAACCAGTATACCGCAGAAAGCAATGGCAACCTACTGCAGGATAATCTTCTGCCCAGTCAGTCATGTCTCTTTCGAGACATGATCGCCCAAGCGTGTATCGCGCATGGCACTTAACTGACTGACTGATGATTCGTAAAGAAAATAATTACATAATCAAGATGTTGACATTTCACACTACTTCGAACAAAATGAAAGACCTCATCAGTACTGGAAAGAGTGATAATCAAGATGTTGACATTTCACACTACTTTGAACAAAATGGAAGACCTCATCAGTACTGGAAAGAGCAATAATAACTACTGGACTTGAGAAACCTATTTTCCCGAAAATTTATTTTAAGAAAACGATTTTATGAATTACAACCATCGGTGGCACTTGTTCAGTGAATATCACATGTTTTTTAATAAGAAAAGAGCTATTAACATTACCAATTATTGAAATCAAGTAGCACAGAATAAGATTAAACGGAGGGAAATGTGTGTAGGAAGATGAGGTTTTGACAGTTTGTAAGAAGGAACTCAACAGTAAATCTCAATCTGGTGTGCCACAAAAAATATACAGCCTTACTGGAAGCAGGATTATAAGTAAGGTAAAGAAACAGCTCAGGATTACTTGCAGTAAGCTAGATAGAAAAAACTCCAAGTATTAAGCACAACAGTTATACTATAATCTATCAATGACACACTCCACCAGCATATCTTGCAATCTTACAGATCATGTACAAACTTCAGTGTACCAATTAAGAATGGTATATTTGTAATTCAAAATTCAGACTTTTATCAGAGTTTGAAAACTGACAACTGGTATCAGTAGAAAATAAATAAATATTTATCTCATGATGTTGGTTAACTTAGTGGTGTGTAAGACAAAATTGAAATAATGGAAAAAGCAAAAAAAAAAAAAACTGTTGTGAAAGCACTTTAATCTTGTCTATTAACTTTTAAAAATGTCAATCAATTAAATTATGTCAATAAAAAGATTAATTTTTGCGTAAAATAAAATTAAAGATCATTAATAATGGAAATATATAAAGTGTTGTGTTGTTATAAAAACACTTTAATCATAATGAAAACTCATCCTATCATAAAAATTAGAAACAGTTTTAGCTTGAGATTTGAAAATCATGGTACACTTTTATATTGCTTATGGTTGCTAGCAAAAGGGACTTTCTAAGGTGCAAACTCACTCCCACCTTTAAGTGGAACTCCTGTATATAATTCATTGTTAAAGATGCAGGTAAAATGCAGGTAAAATGATTGGCTCTCTGTGCCACTCCAGTAAGTATCTGATTCCTTATGCTGTTTTCTACCTCAGATCAGGCCAAAAATAGTCAGTTAAGTGTCATACATGATACATGCTTGGGCAATCATGTCTTCTTCGAGACATGACTGACTGGGCAGAATATTATCTTGCCATAGGTTACCATTACTTTCTGCGGTAAATTGGTTGCCAGTCAAGGCTATAGAACCCAATCTGTCCTGTTATTTAACCCATAAGTGGAGGGAAGAGATGGATTAATACCTTCCCCAAGGGTATCTGCACATATTTGCAAGGAATTCAACTGGAATTCGAACTCGGCTCCCTGATTTCTTGTTCCAAGCTAATATCCACTGTACCACAACATACATCCTCTCAATAAAAATCAAGTACTATTGCTATATTTGAGCTGGAGTTGCCCAGGTCTCACTTTCCACTCTTGATAGACTTCAAAAGTGTCTCTAAGTTCTTAATGGAGAAGAATTATTTTCTACCCTCTAAACTCTTTCAAACATTTCAGATGGGATGTGGTGAGTTTCTCACTGCTCAATTGCTACTATCAAGGAAATTACTTGGACTAACTACATTTCTTTGATCCACCACGTCTAACCTAAATGGCTAGGACCCACCATGCCACTTACATAGTAGCAAACCACCCACATTCTCTCTGTATTCCATTGGCAAACAGCATTTTTCCACAATCCACTGTTCTGTGGAACAGATTCCCAAGAGAATGTTTCCTAAATCACTAGAATCTTCACCTGTTCAAGTCTAAAGTCAGCTATTATCTTCCTCTCCTAATCATATAAATTACACTTTAATGTAACCCTCTACCTTGAGTGGCCTCTGGACCTTGTATTGTGTAAACCTGACTGTAAAAAAGAAAAAAATACAAACTGGAGATATCAAAATCAAACTAGTACAACAATGTAACTATCTGGGAAGTATTTTAACAGAGGACAGAATGTGTGACTCTGAAATCTGAAGGTGCAACAAAAAAAGAGTACTGAAATGCTATGTAATATCAGTCCTACTATATGATAGTTAATGACAGACAAAGTACTTGAATAGACTTAAAGCAACAGAAATATGGTACTACAGAAGAATGCTGAGAATACCATAGACTAAACACTTCATTCATAGGAGAGTATCTAATTCAGCAGGTGGGTTATTCCACTTTATTATAATTGACCTGCCCAACACATTTGCATGAGTTGATTCTATTCACTCATATATATCTCTCTATTAGATCCCTCAATAGGTTTTCCTTTCATTTGGAGTGACTACACCAATCTACTTGTGTGTCAAATCACTTGCTATTAACCATATTCAACAAGTCCTTTCAACTATCTTAGTGATTATCAGGAACTGAATGCTTTGTTAACTACATTTTTTGGAATGTGACATTTCAAATTTAAATATATATGTATGGCATTAGTGATGTCATTTGTTGAACATTTTTATAGGGCTTGACAACACCAGAAATGAAAATATAAAAATTAATCCTGCTAAAGAGGACCCAAGGTTTTACAAATTTGAGTTCCCTGGCATTTATTTTTTTATAAACATAATAATATTGTAGAGCATAATATAATCATATAATTATGAATTAAAAGTACATTGCAACACGGAAATTTCTATGTTTTGAGATAGAATCTCATTATCAGGCAATGTTGAATGTTGGTTGTGAAAATGATTTACATTCATTTTCACAACAAACTTCCAACATTGCCTGATGATGAGATTCTATCTCGAAGCATAGAAATTTCTGTGTCGCAATGTACTTTTAATTCATAATTATATAATTATATGTATATAAATATTATATATCTATCATGATTATTTTATATACTGTTTCCTATGGTCAGTGATATTTTATTTAATGTTTCTTTTATGTAATAATAGCACCACATTTTTTCATAAGTTAACTTGTCACTTATAAAAACTGTGAAATTAATGTCCTGTTAAGTAATCATATCACAAACAACCAGATATGTCTCCTAAGAGAAGACAAATATCATAGCTAATACCAAAATACAAACATTTTAAGCAAAGACTAAAAATTCTAGAAGCCATTATTTAAAAATATAATAAAAATCAACTAGCATTAAATAAAACATTATTTACAATAAACGATAGTATTTAAAAATGTATGTATTGTCATCTTCATCATTAGGACATGACGATTCCACAAATGCTCATAACACTTTCTACTGAGTCTTTGCAAATATCCATCACATCTGGTCGGTATTCCAGTTAGCATCCTCTGTTCAGATATGGATGTTTGTTATTGTTGTGGATCTTTGTTGCCAATTTGTTATGGAGTTTTGGTGAAACTTCGCTGCAAAGTTGTAATGAACAGTTTGTGCTAAAAGCAAGACACAGGACAAGAAGGTAGGTTCAAAATAGTGTATTAGTATAACAAGAAACAAGATATTCAAAGGAAGTGTTAATAATAAGTAACTAGAATGAAGTAAGTCTGAAGCTATTATTACGCTGCATATTGCCTGACTAGTAACTGTTGTCAATTGCTGTTAACTACTCTTGTTAATTGCTCTTGTTAATTGCTTTTGTTAACTACCCTTTGTAAGTCATGCAGGTAATTACATATAACAAGAGGAAGAGTCTATTCCTTGTAGGAGGGAACCATAACAGTTATGAATAGGCAACCAATGTCTTGCTGCAACTTCTGATTCCTTGTAGCTTTTAGTAATATTTGTCTTCCTGCCACTCTCCCAGTTACAGTTCTGTCATCCATTTATATAGCCTCATCAGGTAGTTGACCTGCTGCTTCCCTTGTCACTTGACCTTCAATATGTCCTGTGATTGTCACATTTTCCAAGCCCTCCTTCCTCATTATGTACCCCAGAAATTTCAGCTGCCACCTAATTAAATGTAAATGTCTGTTTTGTTTCTATTCTCTATAAAACTTCCTTTTTGATTATGTTGTAACCTTGTCACCAAGTTATTGTGGTCCATTGGGCCAGAAATAAAGACACAAAGATGGAATAGTGTTAAACAAATATATTACAAAGACAGTAGTACAAACATATACCAATGAATGATTATTAGTGAGACTGTCAGAATTATGCTAGGATAAATTCCACTCTCTCTCTCTCTCTCTCTCTCTCTCTGCCTTTCTTACTCTCTGCTTCTACAAAGCAGAACTGCTACTTATATGTAGTTTGGACAAGTTCATGTATCATATGGGTAAGTTCCCATAACAGATTATATGTTCTGTCCAGAATATTCTCAGTATCTTTCTGTAGAACCATATTTCAATGGCTTTTAGCCTTTCACTGCATTTGTGAGGAAATTCACCTGAATTCATTGGGATATAGGCATCAGAATTTAGGATGATACATTTGTCATTACAATCGATTCCCAAAAACAGAAACTCCTTATGACCCAACCTAATATATATATATATATATATTGTAAGTAAGTGAAAGAACACATAGTTTTAAACCCACTGTTCAAGCATTTACTTTATAAAGAGTGCTCAATACAAAGTAGAGCTTTATATAGTAATAGTTGTTACAATGGTTTCTAAAAGCATAGTATCACTATACAAAAAGTTTTAATGTTTCAGAGCATATATGTATATATATAATAGTTCACCTAATATCACATCTTTGTATGAATATGCTTAGTGTGGATGTATATTCTTATATATATGTATATGTGTATATGTAAATTATATTTGTGTGTATATTTGTGCTATGTATTATATTAAAATATGTATAAGATAAATAGAAATTGTATTTAATTCATGAGATATATTAGAAAGTGTATATGCATGTAGATATCTATATTTACCAATATATTGTTTTTAAATATGTTGACCTTGGATATATATGTGCTTGTATATTTGCTTACACTTCTTGTGTGGCAATATAGGTATATGTTTATGTTTGTAATCGGGTGTATATCAGAGTTTTTGTAAAATCAATTTAATGTATTCAATCTACTTTTTACAAGTACTCACACACAACCCACACACACACACACACACACACACACACACACACACACACACACACACACACACACACACACACACACACATATATTCATCAGCAATTTGCAAAGAAAGGAATGATTTTTTTATTTATTAATCCAACAAAATTTCATGATATAAATGTTATTTTTAGTGGGTATTTGTATTTGAGTAAATGCTTTCTTTATTTATTAAACACCATATTTAGTTATTTGTGTCTACCGGTTTGAATATTTATTAGAGGAAAATATGCACTCTCCAGCAAGATTCAAATTTATATTTCTTTAGGGGAAACCATCATTAAATCTGATGTGTTTTGATGTCGAGTAACGTTGAATATTGCCTTTTAATACAGATTTTTCTCTGACTCTTGAAATAGACACATCACCACAGTTTCATCTCCTAATGTAAACAAAGCAATTTGTAAAGAAAGGATGGATTTTTTATTTATTAATCTGACAGATTTTTATTACTTACACGTTAACAGTCAGTCTCTATCCAGCTCTTGAAGATTGCATTGTGCATGAAACTTTGAGACATGCTAATATAATTATATATTGATATATACTATATAGTTCTGTTTTTTACATTAAGCATTAATTTGTTAACCCCAGCACTTAATGTGCAATATCTACTATCATAGATCTGATTTAATGTAAAGAGTATAATCAACACAAGTGAGAGAAAAAAGCTTATTTTTAGGACAAATTATTGCCATTATTCCCATGAGAATACTACCTGCACACATTTGTTTTGTAGCTGGAAGGAACTCTTTGACTGACAGAGACTGAGGTGAGAGTTTTTGTGTGGACAATTCTTTAATAGATTTATAATGAATAACGTGAAGGTTACAGCCACTGGGTATTTCTACATTTTTTTGACTCGTAATTAGAACAAAAAAGAGCAACAAAAATAAGGAAAAGGTCAAGAATGATTAGAAGAAGAAAAGAAGAAATAAGAAGAAATAAGATCAAAAGAAACAGATAAAACTGTAAACGGAAAAATAAAAATGGAAGAGAATTATGGAAAAAAGTGATAAAAATGAGCTGGAGGAGAAATGAAAACTAAGAAAGAAGAAAAAAAGATGAAGGAATATATAAAAAGAAAAATGAAAGTAGATACAAAAGAAATAAGAAATGATTACAATGAAAAAGACAGGAAGCATGAGAATAAAAGCAGCCAAAAAATAATGAAAGTAAAATAAAGAGAGTTAAGCAAAATGGAAGCAAAGAAAGAAAGAAAGAAAGAAGGAAAGAAGGTAAAAGAATGAAAGCAAAAGAATGATACAAAACTAAAGAGAAAGAACGAAAGATAGAAATGAAAGAAAGAAAAAGTAAGAATAAGAAAAATATACAAAGATGGGTAAATAAAAAAATGAATGAAGGAGCATACTAACCAGAAAGAATAATAAAAAGTTAAAAGAGATGAAAGGTAGAAATAAAAGAGAAAGAAAAATAAAATAAAGTGAAAAGAATAAAAACCAAGGGAATTAGGAAAAGTAAAAAATGAAAGAGAACAGAAGAAAGAAGAGTAAAACTAAGTGGTAAAAGTTAAAATTATTAGAAATAAATATGACTTATTACTCATAAGAAATAAGTATTACTATTGTATTATTTTTAATACAATAAAAAAGAGTAAAAACAGAATGAAAAATTTATGAAGAAGAAAGAAAAATAAATGAAAAAGTGAATATAGGAAGACAGTCAGTCAGTCAGTTAAGTGCCATGCGCGATACACGCTTGGGCGATCATGTCTCGAAAGAGACATGACTGACTGGGCAGAAGATTATCCCGCAGTAGGTTGCCATTGCTTTCTGCGGTAGACTGGTTGCCCACCAAGGCTATAGAACCCAATCTGTCCTATTATTTAATCCATAACTGGAGGGAATAGACAGATTAATACCTTTCCCAAGGGTATTTGCGCGTAAGTGAATGCAAGGAAATCAACTGGAATTCGAACTCGGTTCTCCGATTTCTCGTTCCGAGCCAATATCCACTGCACCACAACGCACATAGGAAGACAAGAGTAATAAAAAGAAAGAATGAGTAAAAAAAGTCAAAAACAGAAATTTAAGGTAGAAATAAAAGAAAATAAACAAGAATAAAAAAGAATGAGAAAAATTCATGAAGACAATTTAGATATTTCTGAACGGCTTTCAAATTAATATTTTGGTTTTGTAGCAATTTACGGTGTTGAGTAAAACTACAGTTTATTCTACGTTCAATTTTCTTATCTCTTATACTAAATTCGTTATAACTGAGCCATGCAGTGAGGTTCACTCCCTGTGTTCTAGTGACATTATTGCTTTTCTTGGAGTGAAATCATTAAAAAAGCATTGTTAGCATTTATTAATTCCACATCTTGAATTTTTATGATGGATTCAGGTTACATGCCATTACTGCTTTCGTTCCATTTCCAGATCACAGTTTCTATTTTGGAAAGGTTTATTGTCATCACTCTCATCATTTATTCAGTTAACTTATTTTATGCCACTATGATCACCATTCCCCTTCATTTAACAATTGTGGTTTATAGTGACATTCAAGGCAGAATAATGCTATGGCTTGTCAGGTCCTTTTGCATCAGGGAGAGTTCATCATCTCAAAGATTAAAGAGGCAAGACCTACAAGCCAGTAGAAGTTTTCCTTCCAAGACTGGTTGAAAACCAAGACTCAGTCTGTCCTTATATTTTATTCTAGGTACCTCCATTACGTCACAAAAATCCATCATAAAAAAAAAGTTTAAAAAGGTTAAAAACTTAATAAAGGAAATTTTTCTATCCAAGGCTACTGTTTAATTAACGAGTCATTCAATCAGAAATGGCAGTATATTTAAAAAAAAATTAAAATTTTAGATTTAAATCAATATAATTTAGGTTAAAAATTACACCAGTATGTTTTGCTTACTAGAATTATTAAATTTAATCTCTTGGCTGTCAATTAAAGCTAATTTTAAAGCTTGAAGATAACTTATTTATTTTTAAAATTTCAATTTAATTTTAAGTGTAGGTAAAAAAATGGACTTCAGTGGAGGTACCTATTTTATTCATACCTGGAGGAAAAGACGGACTCATACCTTTCCCAAGGGTTTATGTAAGTAAATGCAGAGAACTTAACTGGAATTTGAACTCAGCTCTCTGATTCCTTAAATCATTGCTATTTATTACTCTACCATAACACTTTGAGTCCTATTTCTTGGAATACTTGTTAAAGGATGTTGATTTTTTTTTTTTCAAGCTCATTCTGATTCTAACTATGAATACTTATGTCATAGCTACTCTCGTCATTAGTACATTGGAGGGAAAGCAAGAACATTTCTTTCTATAAGCAGATTTTTTGAGGATGTGGTATGAAATTCTTAAATCAGTGTCCATCTCTTCACATTTGTGCTTGTATATGTTCTTTGCTTAGTCTAGAAAAAGATTATATAGATTAGAGCTCTCATTTCCTCCAGATGCGGTTTGAATTGTTTTCATGTTTTGGTACCCACCTGACATTTATGATTTTGTGAACCAATATACTTTCTCTATCAGGGCTTGACATCTCTAAAATAGATCTCTAAAAAAGAAATAAAAATGAAAGAACAGCTGAAACAAAATGAATGAGGAAAACTAAAAAGAAGAAATTAAAGAAAGAAAAGAAAAATGAAGAAAGAAGAATGAAAAAAGAATAAATAAAAACTTCAAATAAATGCAGAAGTACTGTTTTACAATGACTTTCACCCAATGATGATTCAAGAGTTACTTGAGGTAGAAGGTTACAGAGGAAGAGGCATAGTTTACAAGGATATGTGGAGAAGATAACAGTTAACTCTATATTTGAACAGGATAAGATTGTAGTGAGCAGAAAGGAATCCTTTTGGAAGGTGGTTCTACAAAACAGTGGTTAAAAATAAAAGAAAAAAATATAAGAAAAGTAAAAAAACAGAATGACAAAAAAAACAAAATAAAAATTAAAGAGAAGAAATAAAATAAAGAAAAAAATGAACGACAAAGTTGTTTTAATTTGTTTAGGTAAATTTTGAAGTCGGATGGGTATGACCCATTCAGTTTTCTTCTTTCCATTTCCCTACTCTACCCAGGCGAATGTGAGTTGTGGTGCAGTGGATATCGACTCAAAACAAAAAATCGGGGTGCCGAGTTCGAATTTCAGTTGAATTCCTTGCAGTCACTTATGCAATACCTTTGGGAAAAGTATTAGTCCATCTTTTCCCTTCAGTTATGGGTTAAATAATAGGACAGATTGCATTCTATAGCTTTGGCTGGCAACCAGTCTACCACAGAAAGCAATGGCAACCTACTGCAGGATAATCTTCTGCCCAGTCTCAAAAGAGACATGATCACCCAAAGCATATATCATGTATGGCACTTAACTGACTGACTGTTTTTTCCCATAAATACCACCCATCTCAGATAGCAAGATCATGTATTTATTCATTTATTTTGTATTATTCTATTATCTTCCATTAGACATTTAGTTACCATAGTGATTTTAATGCTTTTAGTTTCCCCATTCTTTGCAAAGTTTCACATACATTGAGATACTATTTTGGTCGCAACCTCCAACAGCCATATTGACAGTTCCCTTCATGCATTCTTAAAGATACAAATATAAGTGACTATAATATTAAATCAGTTCATCTTTTTCACACCACAATGTGAGCACACCATTTCCCATTTTTCCAACATTTGACTCTCTGCAAGTCAGTCTTGTTCTGTCTGATTGCACATCTTCTTTGATCAAATATAGTAATTAATTCAAAGGATATTTAATGATAACAACAAATATCTGACAGTAACATTCATGTGAAAGTAATAAATAAAGCAGACACAAGGAAACTTTTACTTAGATTCAGGAAGAGACAACTGAAATTTCTGAGACTCGCAATAAGGATAGAGGGCCCGGTGAGTTTAACACCCATGGGATGCATTGAAAGAAAGGAAACAAGTAAGTTACTTAATAAAATTTAAGTGATGGTGGTACAAAGAGAAAAGTTACACGTTAATGCAAGAAAAGACAGAAAGTTGTTAAGAGCCTGATCACTGACATACTGGAAATTTGAGAAACAGTGACTAACTTACTTTATATGTTTGTGTAAATGAATGTCAAAACAAGATTTGCAAGGGATGATAATAAGTCAAGAGGTGCTGAGAGCAAAAAGAAACCAGGAAGTTTTGGAGGGTCATATTTTCTCACATCTTGAATATTTGAGAAACGGTAACTTAACAAGTTTGTATGAATAAATGACAGAACAAGTATAGAGAAGGGAGGTAATGACTCAAAAGATATAAAGCAAGAAATGGTAGGAAGTTGTGGAGGGCCTTGATCATTCAGATACTGAAAATTTGAGAAACAGTAACTTAACAAGTTTGTATGAATGAATGACAGAACAAGTATAGAGAAGGATGGGAATGACTCAAAAGGTACTTAGAGCAAGAAATGACAGGAAGTTGTGGAGAGCCATGATCACTCCCAAACTGAAGATTTGAGAAACAGTGCATGACTTAAGTTTGTGAATTAATTTTTTCCTGTACCCTGACCATGTATATTTACTTGTGCTACTAGATTAGCATCAAGGTCCCACCCTTTTACCATAGAAATAGTTAAATGTCATCATCTCTTCTTCTCTAACAGTTTCTTTTCTAGCACTTCCTGTTTATGGAACTCTCTTCCATTTGTTTACTTTGCTGATAACTACAATTTCCAAAAGTTTAAATGCAATGTCAATTGCCATCTTTTATCTACTTGATTCTCATTCTTATCTTATTTTTCTCTTTGACATCCCTGTACTTTTTTCTTACCATAACCTCTTGTGCACCAATGGCATTTCTGCTTTGCTTTAGGTGAAATGATTACAAAAAAAAATGAATGCATCAAACAGACACCATAGAAGGGTGGTAACGAGTCAAAAGGTACCAAGAGCAACAAAAACAGGAAATTATGGAAGGCCATGATTGCTCACATCTTGAAAGAAGATGGCACATAATGGAAGCAAAAAATAGGCTGAAAAATTGTTATGGTTATGTCATTTTTCTCCTTCTTCTAGCATATAATTTTGGCAAAATAATACCTTTTAATAAATGCCTGAATTGAATTTAATGTCAGTAAAGGAGTTAAGATGATATGTGATGACCCGAATAAGACTGGGTTTCATCCTTAGTGATATATAAATAGACTTTGCACTCATTATCACAGCAGAGCCTCAGAGAAGCCAGGTGCATCAGTGATTTGACTTGGAAGATCTCCTAGCCCCTACTTTCAGAATTACATCTCCCTAGATATGTTCTTGATATGCAAACAGATGATCAGCTTAACTGCATTTAAGATATGCATATGGTGAACACTGGGATTATAGGAATTCCCTAACCCAACAAGAAAAATACTCTTTGGTCAATAAAGGTCAAATATTTCCTTATAAGGAAATAAAAACCACACTATTACCATTATTATGCTTTTACAAGCCAAGGATTTACAATGAATTTTGAAGGAATAGGAAGGATTTACACATTGATACTAAAAATATAATCTATCATCTGTTGACATTGTTTGTAATATGTAAAATATTCTCAAAAGACGGTGTCTGTTTGATGCATTTGTGCCAAACATTTTCTGCTTTGCCTGAAACTGAAATCATAAAAGGGCATTTTCACTGGACTTGATCAAAGAGAACTAATTTCTGATGTGATATTTCAGGGTGCAATGTATGATCTGAAATGAGAATCTTGGGTATCATTCAAAGAAGTTAATAAGAAACCAATTTACAAACAAACTGCAAGAGATATGTTAATCAAGTTTATGAAGTTGGATTGCAATATGAGTCTCAAAGTTCCCTTTGGAATTCATATTTAGAATTCTTTGCCCAAATCATGGAACAGTGATTCAAGTACATTGCAAAAGACTGGAAAAAATGGAAAGACAGTAGCAGGGATGTTGGGATCTTAGTACAATGGCAAATTTCTTATAGATGATTAATTGAGATGCATTAGAAAATTAATGTAAAATAAGAGGTTTTAAAAGTTAAAGAATTTGTATTCAAATCATAGAATATATAGAATTATTTGCCCGTCTCTTAAAAATTAAACTAGAAAAAATTTTTGTACAAATGTTTATTAGGTTATATTGGTTCTTTTTACAATATAGCAAAGCTTGTTTTATGATGAAAATGCAATGCCTTTAATTTTACTATGAAAATTGGAGTAGATAGACTAAACTATCGCCCGGTTCACACTCCAACTACATCTATTGAACAGGTGAAGAGACTCATCCCTTGTTCCCTGTTTAGGATGTGGTTTCCGGCTTTCTCTTTTCCAATCTTTTCACTCTTAGGTAGCCCCCTGCGCATCAGTGGCGTTACCACCTTGCTCGGGGTGATATGATTAAAAAAAAAATGCATCTGAAGTGATTTTTCAATTAAAATGCATTGAAAATGATTTTACTTTGAAAATTAATTACAAATGATTTTACTATGAAAATGCATTGGAAATGATTTTACAATAAAAGTGCATTGCTGTGAAAATGCATTAAAAATAATTTTACTATAAAAATGCATTCAAAATGATTTTAGATTGGTTTAATTGATTTTATGATATGTAAAGCCCGGCTGATTTTGTATGGGCCCCCAGTGAAGATCAAACTCACAACTAGTTTTTAACCAGATTTGTCTTGCAAACCATTACCCCATGCCAAAATCTCTGTATAAAAGCACTATTATACAGATCCATTGAAATTTATTATTTGCTATATTTTCATTAAATTTCCTTTCAATTTTGTATTGAAATGTGAAGTGGTGAAAGCATTCTAAAGGTATTTTGTTATTGCGTTCATAAATACAGAAATAAAGCATTACTCAGTACTGAAATTATTTTTAATGACATCAATATTTCAGACTTGGATAATTTTTGGATAAGACCTTCCATTTAATGTAGCACTTAATGTAAATCACATTCTTTTGGGAGCAGCTTGATAAATATAACTGTGCAGTGGGTAAAATACATACATACATACATATCTGTGTGTGTGTGTGTGTGTGTGTGTGTGTGTGTGTGTGTGTGTGTGTGTGCAAGTGCATGTATAATATGTATGCACAACAAATTTATCTACACACACACATATCCAGTAAGAATAAAATTCCAAACAATATGTAAATATACATGTGTGTATGCATATGTAATACAAAAACACACATATGCACACACACAGATCTTATGGGGAATGTCTTAAGACAATTGCAGTGACAAAACATGTTTATATATATATTGTATTTTTGTGATTATTCTTCTATGTGCCCTGTCCTTTCAGGATGTTGGCAATTATGGCTTTCCATGTCTCCCTGTCCCTGGTGGCTCTTATGCTTTCTCCTGTTACTCCACACAACCATCGTTCTGTCATCCACCTGATTAGGTCCTTCAAATATGTTATCTGCTGCTTTCTCCTGTTTCTTTTTCCCTCTATCTGACCTATTAGTATCAGGTTCTCCAAGCCCTTCTTCCACATTGCATATCCCAGAAACATTAGCTGTCTCTTCCTGATACTCAGTATTAATTTCCTTTTTGTTTCCATCTTTTCTAAAACCTCATCATTGCTCACATGCTTGATCCATGATATTCGCAGCATCCTTCTGTAGAACCACATTTCAGTTGCTTCAAGTTTTTCCTTCATCTTCTTTTTTTTTTTTAATCATTTCACCCCAGGCAAGGCATTCCACTGCCACTATTGTGCAAGAGGTTATATAGAGGAAGGTAAGGAGAAAGAGTGGTTAGATGTAGGAAATGTCAGAAGGAGGGTGATAGACAGGTAAGGATACCGAGGTTGAGGGTTGGGTAGATGGGAAGAGTGTTTGAGAGAATGGATGTGAGTTAGTGTGTTAGGAGGTGTCTATTGACCTTACATTTAAACTCCTGGAGATTGTAGTCGTTGGGGGAAGCAATCATGTGGAAGGGAATTCCACAGTTGGGAAGTGCAAGAAAAGAAACCGTTGGAGTAAAAATTGCAGTTACATGTTATCGGTTTCACTGTAAAAGGGTGGGATCTAGTTGCTAATCTAGTATCTCATGCAAATTCGTACCTAGGGGGCACTAGTGATCTAAGTTCATTGGAGCAGAAACCGTGAAAGTATTTATAGAAGAGACACAGGGAAGCCACATCATGCCGGTGAGAGAGAGACTGCAGCCGGTCTGCCATGTCAGTATCGATCATATTACAGACTCTCCGTTGTATTTTGTCAAGAACCCTGAGGAGAATAGCAGGAGTACCTGACCAGATGTGGCAGCCTTTGATGATATTGTCCAACATTCACTGCCATATTGAAGAAATGACATCATATAGCAGTCCAGTACTCTCTTCTTTGCTTCTAGTAAAATTGTCCTGTTTCTTAATACTTTACTCAACTTCTGGAATGCTTCCTTCACCATGCCAAAATAAGCATAATATATATATATATATATTTTCTATATCCAAAGAGAAGCTAACATAGTTTTGATGGTTAAGGCCTTTTTTTTTTGTATAGAACTGTCCATCTCTTGTGTTTTTTTTTTTTTTTTACAATTATAAGTCAGATTTTTAATATTTTGTTAAATATCTAGATATAATCGTAAGTTCTATTTTAATTGTTTCTTTTCTCAAATCACTCACCTGTGGCAATCTCTTCTAGTTTCTTGCTTCCCTAACACTTATGATTTTCAATAATTCAAATGCGACGTTGATTGCCATCATTTTTCTTTCTGAATTCTGTTCTTATATTGTTCTTTCTCCTCACTAAAATCTCCTCATTGTCTTTCTCACCTAATAAACCCTTGCATCTTAGTGGCATTATCACCATGCTTGGAGTCAAATGATTAAAAAAAAATACTCTTTAGAAAGCTTCCAGGATGTGACTTGTACCACCAAAAAATATTATTTTCAAGTATATACAATAATTCATTGCATTTATCTTGACTCCCATCATTCACTTTGAAGGAATCTATAATTTTACTGCACCTCCCTAATGTTCCCTCCTAGTTGTGTTGGTTGGAGATTTCTACAAAGGACCTAACTTCTAGCTTATGCCATCAGGTCTATCTAATGTAGTTCTACATTCTTTAATACAAATTACTACTGACAAATCAGTTTTCATGTACTTCTTCACCCAACTTACATGTTTCACTTTCTGATGCTCAGTAGTTTGCTTGCATTAATGTTCATAATATTTTGCATCTTTTCTCCATGTTTACATTTACAACATCAGCTTCAAATATTTTCTTGTTGACCAGTTCATCTTTCTAAGTTATGAATCCATCTATGCTCTCCTTAGCTATGAGTTAAATAGTAGATCAGTATTCTCTAGCAGTGGTTAGCAAGCAGTATAGAAGAATGACAACTCTGAATTCAAAACACTATCTATCCGTTGTGCGGTACATACTTGAAATGTAACTAAAGTTTGTTCAGCATTGTTTGCAGTATAAGCCACAGGTTGGTACTCTACAGCCTTTTTTTCACATTTTCTTCATTACTGTATTTAAACCCTCACTAACCTCTTACATCTTACAGCTTTATTGCCTTGTTTGGGGTGAAATGATTAAAAATAAATAAACAGCAGAGACTCTCATCAGTTTGAACATTTACATTAACTCAGTATGATTCTGCATTTGTTTTCATTTCTTCTTCTTCTTCTTCTATGTGCCCTGTCCTTTCAGGACGTAGGTGATCATGGCTTTCCACATCTCCCTATCCCTGGTAGCTCTTAGCATGCTTTCTCCTGTTACACCATGCAACCCTCATTCCATCATCCACCTGATTAGGTCTTTCAAATATGTTATCCGTCGCTTTCCCTGTCTCTTATTTAATTATAAAAGATGTATCTTAATAGGTATGAAATATTCTAACCTTCTATAGATAGATAGATAGAGAGAGAGAGATAGAGAGAGAGAGAGAGAGAGTTAAAAACAGGGAAATTCCTTGGAAAAGGATTATTTTCATTAAAAAAAGCACCTGATTTTAGAGTAAAGAAGATGATCAAAACTTGTTAAACAAGTGAAGAAAAACATAATGAAACAATTTGTTTACTATTGTAATTTGTAAGCATTATGAAAATGTTATAATGACTCTTGTGGTATAAGATCACTAAACCATTGATTTAGTGGGTTTATACCCAAATGTAGATGCACATTGTGATGTAATGGATAATGGCTCGAAATGAGAAATTGGTGAGCTTAGTTCTAATTCCAGCTGAGTACATTACACTCTCTTACTCACTTTCCCCTAACTATGACTTGATTAGCAGAACAGATTAGATTCTAAAGCCATAGTTGGCAACCAGTATATTTCAGAAAGAAATGGCAACCTACTTAAAAAAAATCAGCCTAGTCAGATATGAATAAAAAAAGACATGATTGTCCAAGCATGCATGGAGTTCAAATTCCATCCAAGTACATTAAATTCACTTACTCTTCTCCCACCCCCCAAGCTATGAATTGATTAGCAGGGCAGATTGGATCCTATAGCCTTGGTTGGCAACCAATCTATTGCAGAAAGAAATGGCAACGTTCTGTGAGAAAACTTGCCTTGTCAGACATGAATCAAAAGAGACATGATTGCCCAAGCCTATTTCATATATGGCTCTTAACTTACTGAAATTACTAATATACATAGAGAAAATAAATCAAAATAAAATTAAATAAATATTGACTTGTTTATTTGATTTGGTGTTAATTATGAAATATTTATTTCCCTTTGTTGTGATACACCATTAGATAGATATTAGTTCTCTGGTAAACAAACAATTCCAATTTGACACAATTTTATCAGTTATGAGATCTGAAAAAAAATGAATTGTGTTCTAAACTAAAGTATAAAATACAGCAGACTTTTGGACACAGGTTAACAGTAGTTGTTTTTTTTTTTCTGATCTCATGCCTGTAACTTCATGTGGTACTAGAATTATCACCCTTGCACTGGTAAAGTTAGATGGCAGTGTCTGTCTAGGGATAATGGCAGACTATATCAAGATATTTACAGAACCAGGAAATGAAAAGAATAACAATGTGAAAGCTGAGTATATGGAAGAAGGTGAGGAGAAAATATATTCAAAAATTGAAAGTGAAAATAAAGGATGGAAAAGAAAGAGAAAAACACAGACGTTATTTTTAAAAGCTTTCAGTCAGAGTTGTATGTACTGTACAGCATGATCAGGATTTTATTTCTACTGGGATGTTATCCTCCTCACAAGAGCCAAAATATTTAAGATATGTCTGCCTCATGGCAGTCATGCACTCTCTCTGACAAATTCAGGCTTCTTTTTTATTCACTACAACTTTAGAATTAGTCTGGATTTTCTACTTTCTTTTTGGCACTGTCCAGCCACCCACATATGAACACGACACAGCATTCAGCTATCTTCATAAATAGAAGCTAGTTACACCCACACCCACACACACACACACACACACACACACACACACACATTTTCTAAACATATACTGTTAAATATAACAGAAAATGAATGTCTATTATATTTAATCATCAGTCAGTTAAGTGCCATACGTGATACACGCTTGGGCGATCATGTCTTGAAAGAGACATGACTGACTGGGCAGAAGATTATTCCGCAGTAGGTTGCCATTGCTTTCTGTGGTAGACTGGTTGCCGACCAAGGCTATAGAACCCAATCTGTCCTGCTATTTAACCCATAACTGGAAGGAAGAGACGGATTAATACCTTTCCCAAGGGTATTTACGCGTAAGTGAAGGCAATGAATTCAGCTGGAATTCGAACTTGGCTCCCCAATTTCTCGTTCTGAGCTGCTACCCAATGCACCACAACGCACATCCTTGTGTTTAATCATAAGCCATTCTAAACATCCTATTTTCACTTTAATTTCAGGTGAAAATAAAGACAAAAATTGTCCAATATTTGGATATTTTTTTATTATGTTGGTAATGAGCTTTTGGCTCACAGGAACCATCTTCAGAGATGTTACAGGGATGTTAAGATAAATACATCCACCATCAAAGAAGATTTTATCTTGCATTGACATAAAACATTGCTAAGCAACGATAACAATCACTGAATAGCAGATACAGATTTGTAGCATCATAGATGTCATAAAACTGCATTACAAATTTACGAACTGCCTCTGGCTTTCTTCAGGTGATTATAAAATAATCAAAGCATAAAAATCAGTACTATGGTGTGCTAGAGATAATCAATAACTTCAAGATTGCAATATGAATTTTGGTAAAAAAACGGTTAGTTATGAGTCCTCAAAATTCATACACTGACCTCAACAAGACATGGCCCAGTGGATAAAAGTGTTGGTTAGATCCAATGACTTGACCTAAAGAATTGTGAGTTCTATAGCAGCGGTGAATAAAAAACTTAGGGAGTTGAGTTAAAGAGAGAAAACTATGACATCTAAAAGTGACATGACTCATGGAACGAGAACAGTACAGAGTGATTGGAATAAAGTTTTTGATTAAAAATTTCAATAAAAAAAGTCAAAATGTTGTGAATATGGCAGATGAGGACAGCCATCCGATCAATGTAAAGGTCTTCTTCATCTCAATAGTTCTAACATCTCTGCCTAAATACTGACATTTTGTTTACTAGTAGTAGGTAGTTGCAATGAGTATGAACAAGTTTCAATGTCTTGGAGTTGGATCATTACTCATTTGTGTCACTCACTTTTTATTCAGGTTTATTAACCATGCATACAAATTAGAAATAGTTTTAAAAGAACCATGCATTCTCTTTGACTGAATTGTAAATGATCTTATTTCACTATATTACTATTTTTTTTCGTCAATAGAAATAGATCTTCTTGTTCTATGTGCTCTGTCCTTTCAGGATGTAGGTGATCATGGCCTTCCACATCTCCCTATCCCTGGTGGCTCTTAGCACGCTTTCTCCTGTAACAACTTGCATCCCCTGTTCTGTCATCCACCTGCTCAGGCCCTTCAAATATATTATTTTTTGCTTTCCTCTGTCTCTTTTTCCCTCTATCTGGCCTGTTAGTATCAGGTTCTCCAAGCCCTTGTTCCTCATTGCATGTCCCAGGAACTTCAGTTGTCTCTTCCTGAGGCTCAATATTAATTTCCTTTTCATTTCCATTCTTTCCAAAACCTCATCATTGCTCACATGCTCGGTCTATGATATATGCAGCATCCTTCTGAAGAACCACATTTCAATTGCTTCAAGTTTTCCCTTTATCTTTGTTGATATTGTCCAACATTCACTGCCATATTGAAGAAATGACATCACATCACAATCTTAGACTGTCTTCTTTGTTTTTAGTGAAAATTTCCTGTTTCTTAATACTTTACTCAACTTCTGGAATGCTTCCTTTGCCATGCCAATTTGTCTTTGGATCTCAGTGTCGCACTTTTCATCTTCTGTTAGAATACTTCCTAGGTATTTAAATTTTTGTACCTGCTTGATTTTAATATCCCACACTTGTATTTAGCACTTTGGGTTTCTCTTTTTGCTGATGACCATGCATTCGGTTTTCTTGCAGTTTATTTGTAGTCCTGTTTTTTTACTCTCTTCAACTAGGAGGTTTTGTAGTTTCCTTTCCGTGTCCGCGATCAGTACTGTATCGTCTGTGTATCTTATGTTGTTCAAATTGTGACCTCCAATGACAAATCCTGGCATAACATTTAGGGTGCTCAAAATATTCTCGCTGTACCAGTTAAATAGATCCGGTGAAAATACACATCCCTGTCTTATGCCTCTTTCTATCTTTGTATAACTGCTGAATTCGTTACTTGTTCGTATGCAGGCAGTTTGCTGCCAGTAGAGATTCTTAATTACTCTAATGTTTTTTTTCAAATAGGTCGAGGCTGCTGAGCATCTCCATAAGAAATAGGAAGAGATAAGGGTGATTTGACTTTGTGGAAGTAGCATGGTGTTATGTCGCCAAGCATAAATGAATAACTCAACAACAGAATCAGAATATAAGTTGTATTCCGCGGAAAGACGGTTAGTATGTACAGAAGTGATTAGTAATATTTACAATAGAAAGATACAAGAGTCCAATCCATCGTAAGACGTGTATATACGTGATTACTTCCGGTACGCCACCGGAAGTGTGACTAACTCTTCACTGACTCGCACTGACTCTTCAGTAACTCATTAGAGACTCTCAAGTGACTCTCTACGACTCCCCTGTAGAGAATCCACCATTGCTATATATAGCAATGGGAACAGTCCATTTGTAGTCAAATAGTAGTGGCGCCCTAACATATGGCATAGTCTGAACTGATGAAGTTGAGTTTGAATTTGAGTTTTGTTTAACGGCATATCAACCTCTGTGGGTTATTTAATGCCAAAAAAGATAGGGTTTAAGGTATTTTTTTTTTAATGTTTGGTTATAGTCAGAAGGTTGATTTAGTCAAATTTTGATAAAAAAATTTTATTTTTAGAAAACTGAAGATGCCTTCTAGTTTTGTATAATTGTTTTCCTTCAAAAATGTATTATAGCAATATTTTTTCTTTCATAAATATGTTATGGTAATATTTTTTTCTTTTTCAAAAATGTGTATTTTTCTATAAAAGTCTATTTTTATCTATATATTTTTATAAAAGTCTATTTTTATACTTTCATAGTGTTTTGACCCCAGTTTGGGGATAAACTATTTGCTCATAGCTGGGACCCTAACAGGTGCTACCATTCTGGGTCAGGGTGGACCTGGGAACAATAGCAATTAAGAGGTGGTTCCATGCTCCTCACAACCTCCCAATCAGAGGCCTTGCTGCCGGATGTAGTTTATTGTCATACCCAGGACCCACTGATGAAGTTGAAGAATGGGGCTCATTAGACTATTTGCCATAGAAATAGTGATAGTGCAGCAATAGGATTGTGATATTCTATCTGTAAAAATAAATCTGCCAAGTGGAGTGCTACTCTGTCTTATTGGGCAACTTGCTTATTTCATCTTAGAAATGTCTGTTTAGAAAGAAAGCTATTGATACTTGTATCTTTAATCCACCATGTCAGGATGGATCAAGCTCTGTCAGACCAGTGTTATGATACACATATTGATTTAATATTTGTTATGATACACATATTGATTTAATACTGTTAAATTTGACATGAAACCATAAGTAAAATTGGGTCCTGCATATCGACACAATGTTTTATGCTCAGAAAAAAAGAGGAAGAGGAAGAGGAAAAAAAAAGCCCAGAGCAGATCAGGTATCTGAGGCCAGCAGACCACTGTACCAATATTGGATACTTCTCAAGAAATGGATTAACCCTTTTGTTGTTTCTTTTATTCCCAGCAAAGCCACCTGCTACTTTGCCATCATATATTGCTTTTCTTCATGCTTTTATCTTATATTGCATAGCACATCTTGAGAACTATGTTTTTACTGAAATAAAAAAAAAATATGTCAATTTTTTTCAAAGTCACACACAAAATATAAAATTCAATCCATAGTTTCAATCAGACATCATCACACTTGTCATACTCTGGACTCTGTCAAGGATGACAGCAGGGGTAACATATAAAACCTGTATAAGAAAGATAATTAGGAGAGATAGACTGAACTATTGGAGTAGATAGACTGAACTATCGCCCGGTTCACACTCCACCCACGTCTATTGAACAGGTGTAGAGGCTCATCCCTTGTTCCTTGTTTAGGATGTGGTTTCCGGCTTTCTCTTTTCCAATCTATTCACTCTTATTTAGCCCCCTGCACACCAGTGGCCGTACCGCCTTGCTTGGGGTGATGTGATTAAAAAAAAAAAAAAGAGAGTGATTTGCTAAAGTTCTCACCTATCCACTCTCTTCTCCATAAATCGCCATAGCATACAAGTAACAACATATTTGTGGTTTTGAGATCGGCCTATTGAAGGGAGTACAGGGATAAATAGATTCATGCTTTTTTCCTAAATGCTATTAGAATAGTTAATTTAACACCATATCAACCCTTGTTAAGTTATTTAATGTCCGATATAAGTTTTATAAAACAAATCAAAATGAATTAATAGATAGGTAGACATAACTCTGATGTATAATTGAGTTAAAAAGATAGATATAAGTCCAGTTTACACATTGGTTAATAAAGGTAGATATAAGTCTGGCCTACTTTTTACTGTAAACCATAGTTCTGGTTTACACTAGGATCTAATCCCTAGTCCCTTTTCCATTGCTGTAACACAGCTTCCATGTGCTTTTTCTATAAATAGTTCTATGGTAATTGTTCTGACGGACTTTAATTTGCTGAAGCAACTGTAAGTGCTACACTAACAATTTCTTCTCTTGCACTTTTTGCTTGAGGCACTCTTTCCATCTCCATGATTTCCAACCAACTTTGAAATTTAAATGCAAAATCAATTATCTTCAGTCTTCTTAATTCTTGTTCTTTTATTATTCTTGTTCCTTAATAATGTTTTTTTCTTATTTTTTCAAACTCAGTAACACCTTGTATCTCAGTGGCTTTATTGCCTTACTTTGAGTAAAATTTTTTAAAACTAAGAAAATCAGTTTTACACTAGAATAAAAAAGGTAGACATAAATCAGGTTTACAGTAGGATAGAAATGTAGATTAGTTAAAATGTAGATACAGGTCTGGTTTAAACAGGAATAAAAAAAATGTTGACATAAGTTTGGTTTAGACTATCATTAAAAATGTAGACAAAGACAGTTTACACTCATGTCAAAACAAGGTTATGTATAAATCTGGTTTATACTCAAATTAAAAAGTAGACTGAGGTTTGTATTCACATCAGCAAGCATTTACTCAGACCATAACCTCTCTTGGTGGAGTCTTATATTCAGCATTTTAACCCTGCTAACACGGTTGATATTATAGTTCTGATAAAAATGAATAGAAGCATATTACCGATGACTAGTGAATAGAACTCATTACTTGCCACTTTCGAGGTTAACAGCAGTAGTAGGTTTTTGCATGGGTAAGAGAGTGATTTTTCCAAGTGCTCACATACTTACTCCCTTCTCTGTTAACCATCTTAGGAAGCCATGAAGAAAACATTTTTATATCAATATTTAACAGCGGGACAAAGTATGGGGAAAAGTAAGAAAAAAGTACAAATGCCCTTTTCCAAGGCCATTTGTACTCAATATATATAAGCAAACTTTGCTGAGAACTGAACAGTTTGCTGATTGTGTTTTTCATCCAGAAAATTCTCTTACACACACACACACACACACACACACACACACACACACACACACACACACATATATTTGTAATCTTAATGGCTTTATTGCCTAGCTAGGGGTGAAACGATTAAGAAACAAAATAGATATATTTATATGATAAAAAATATATATTTATTGATATGAAAAGAAAAAATTTATATATGTATATAAAAATTTAGTTTTAAAATATTTATGGCTAAAAGTGCTCAATATCAGAGATAGATCAGATATAAATATAAAAGTGGAAACTGAGGTCAGTAACAAGTGGTGACAGTCTATTTAATGCATCAACACAATCTTCAGGCCATGTTTATTGTGCTTGGGCCTAACTGTTTATAAATGCTGGTCAATGGTGCATTATGGGTAGTAAAGTCTATTGTATTCTTCTGATGGTTATTGGATGGATGACAACAGTTGTTCTAGAGGCTGCTGAGTAAAGATCTGTAAATGTAAATGCAGTTATTTGTTAATGTTTTACTCATATCCTTATTGACTACGTAATTGTTTTTTGGTGATTTTTATTTTTATGTTTACTTTTGTTTATACGTTCATTCGTCTGTGCTTTATAGACTACATAAAATCTTTTGACAAAGTACACCACAAAGACTTGTTCGAGATGCTCGGCAACTTTGACATTTTTGGAAAAGACATTAGGATAATCAAGAACCTATACTGACAGCAAATCACTTGTGTACGGATAGGAAATAAATTCATCAGGTATACAAAAATAGAAAGGAGCATAAGACAAGGATGTGTTTTCTCACTGGATCTATTCAACCTGTACAGTAAAACAATTCTGAGAGAAATAAAATTGTTGCCATGATTTGTCATTAGTGGCCACAATTTCAACAATGTAGGGTATGCAGATGACATGGTACTGATAGAAGACACAGAAAAGAATATACAGAACCTCCTACATAAGGTAGCAAGGAAAAGCGAGAAGAAAGGACTGAGTATAAAATTCAAGAATACTGAATGTATGGTCATCAGAAAAAAGAAGACCCCAAAATGCTAACTACAGGTTGAAGAAACTGAAATAAAACAAGTAAAGAAATTTAAATACTTGAGAAGCGTTCTGACAGAGGATGGAAAGTGAACGTTGAGATTCAAAGATGCATTGGCATGGCCTAGGACACAATTCAAAAGTCAACCAGAGTACTGAGAAACTGGAAAATTTTGTTGAAAACAAAAAAAAAATCTGTATTGCTATGTGATGTCTGTATGGCAGTGATGATGTATGGCAATATTGCTATGTGATGTCTGTATGGCAGTGATGATGTATGGCAATATTGCTATGTGATGTCTGTATTGCTATGTGATGTCTGTATGGCAGTGATGATGTATGGCAATATTGCTATGTGATGTCTGTATGGCAGTGATGATGTATGGCAATATTGCTATGTGATGTCTGTATTGCTATGTGATGTCTGTATGGCAGTGATGATGTATGGCAATATTGCTATGTGATGTCTGTATGGCAGTGATGATGTATGGCAATATTGCTATGTGATGTCTGTATGGCAGTGATGATGTATGGCAATATTGCTGTGATGTCTGTATTGCTATGTGATGTCTGTATGGCAGTGATGATGTATGGCAATATTGCTATGTGATGTCTGTATTGCTATGTGATGTCTGTATGGCAGTGATGATGTATGGCAATATTGCTATGTGATGTCTGTATTGCTATGTGATGATGTATGGCAGTGAATGTTGGATGATCGTCTCGTTGATGAAGGAGAAGCTTCAGGCAACAGATGTGGTTCTACAGAAGAATGCTGCAGATACCATGGACTGAGCACATGAGCTATTGATGAGGTGCTGGAAAGGATTCAAATGAGAAACAAATTCATACTTCACATCAGAAAAAGACAGATGTGGTTCCTGGGATATGTAATGAGGAAAGAGGGCCTAGAGAATCTAATACTCACAAGATGGATAGAAAGAAAGTGAGACAGGGAAAAGCTGTACAATATATATTTGATAGGCTTGAGCAAATGGATGGTGAAGTGGGGTTTGGGAGAGAGAGCAAGAGAAAAAATATTCAGAGCACCAAGAGGCAGGGCCAAGTGAAAGTCCATGATTGCCTACACTGTGAAGAGACATGGCACATGAAGAAGAAGAAATTTGTTTATTTAATTCTTTGTGGATTGGTTATCTTATTTGTTTAGCTTAAAGTGTTAGCTTTGTCTAAATTATGTTACATTATCTGTGTTATATGTATTGTATATATTTGAATTTTTCATGGTGGTATTTTACAAGGTATTCACTTTGAGTTTTCAATTTTTATATAAGGCAGTAAAATTTATTTTTGTGTCTGCATTTTGAGATGAGTTCTGATCAGTTTTTTATTAATTTGTGTTGTTCTGGAAAAATGATTGTAGCTATTTTCTCCTTTGGATAGATTTTACAGTTTTTTAATTTTGTAAGCTGATTCTGTTTGCTTATGTTCAATGTTCTATTTCTGGTGTAATTTTATTTTTGTTTTTAATTTCCCATATATGTTTAAAAATATTGTGCTGGTCATGCACATACAACCACTTGCATGTACAAACGTATATATAATTGTATCATATATATAATTAAAATGTAAGATGGTACATATGTACTTTTTTATAATAATAGAAAGATATTCAGTGTGGACCCACTCAACTCTAGGTATCATCCTCCAATCTTACACACACTCCTAACATTATCTGGCAAAAATAATTCTCCACATCACCAGGGGAACATCACCTGTAATAAACCCCAATGCCAAGTCTGTAAACATATCATCACTGATCACATTTTCATCCCTCCATCAGTACTCACATAGTATTAAAAAATATTCATAGGATGTGACAGTTCAAATTGTATATATTTACTTTTCTGCCACAGATGCAAAGAATGGAATTATTTGAAAGAAACATGCATGTAATTTCATAAATACAAAACACTATCAAAGACAACAATAAAATTGCTTCACAACAACCATTCCGTAGCATTGATGCCATCAGATGTGTGTTTTTAGTAGCTTTATTTAAATACAACATGTGAAAAAAAAACAAAACAACAACGTTTCTTAGAAGAGCGAGTCCCACATTTTGTTTAATTCTTGTCTCATTGACAAAAGACACTGGCATGTCCAAGAATTCTGACTTCAAAATCTTTCTCTTCATGCTGCAATGTAGTCAAAAAGTTTACTATTATGTAATAAATATCATCAATCTTATTGACATTATTGGTATCATTTTGTTGTCTTATAATTTCATTAACTGGCCTATTAAATCTACATACATATATATACATACATACATATATATATATATATATATATATATATATATATATATATATAGGCTTTCTCTTTTCCAATCTTTTCACTGTTTTCTTTTTTTTTTTTTTTCAATTGGAGTAGATAGACTAAACTATCGCCCAGTTCACACTCCACCCACGTCTATTGAACAGGTGAAGAGGCTCACCCCTTGTTCCTTGTTTAGGATGTGGTTTCTGGCTTTCTCTTTTCCAATCTTTTCTTTCCTATGTAGCCCCCTGTGCTTCAGTGGCGTTACCACCTTGCTCGAGGTGATATGATTAAAAAAAAAAAATATATATATGATATGTACACACACACACACATATATATATGTATATATATATATATATGTATATATATAGATGTAATATGCACCTGATGATTACAAAATGCATGAAACTCTAAGTTGTGCCATCAGTGTAAGACAATATGTATATTTATCAATATATATATAAACTCTTAATTAAATGATTATGAATCCAGAATTTATTTCAGCAATTTTCATAGATTTATTTATTCATAAATAAATAAATGAATAAATAAATTTATTTATTCATAAATGATCTGAACAAGATAGTTATAAAAATTGCTGAAATACATTCTGGATTTATTAGTGTTTAATTATGTATTGAGATTTTTCTAAATATATTTACTCTGGATAATATCCATTGAGCTCTCTATTGACATCTTATATTAATTAGATAAAAGTTTTGAAATATCCTCTCTGTCATTCCCTTATATATATATATATATATCCGAGTGAGTATAGAATGAGGAGAGAAAAAAGAAAAATTTTTTCCGTCCAAAACATTAATTTAAAACAGTGCTCAATATATGATGTATAGAGCAGTGAATATTTATTATAAATTATGTTTTAGAACATGTACATAATTTTTTCTATATATGTCCTCTTCCCTACAATCATAGTGTTTGGATTTAAACACCTCTTCGGGGAAAAACCCCGAAGAGGTGTTTAAATCCAAACACTGAAACAACCATATGATTGTAAGGAAGAGGACATATATAGAAAAAATTATATACATGTTCTAAAACATAATTTATAATAAATATATATATATATAAATTTCTTGAATGGCTATGTGAAAGAAAAGAAAAGGTGCCTTGCTTGGACATTATTGTCAGCTGTCACTCTCAAAGAACTCTCCTTGTGAAGTTTGTGCTTTGTGAGACTATGGTGCCATTGCTGGAATTTTCCCTATATACAGAAATACCAGATGTTGTATATATATATTGTGTGTATTTTGGCAGCATTTTTTCATTAATGCAGATTTCATTAAATCATATAGACAAGTTTTGTCTATTAATTTTGTGTAGGATCCGTTCGTACCGTCTGATATACTTGATGGTGATATCATTGAAAGACAACAAAAAATCACAGTAAATTGTTGATTTTTTTATCGGGTCTAAGCTTTCAGCTCACATAAGCCATTATCAAAGAATAAATATTAACACACAGTAAACATAGAACATTTAAGTTATTAACAATAAAGAGAATTAACTATTAACTATTTTGTCACTGTCTTCGGCCATCCGCCACAGTAGGGATGGATTTATATTTTCAATTTAATTCTCTTTATTAATATTAGCATTAATATATATATATATATATATATATATATATATATATATATATATATGCTCTCACACCCTGATTGAACACTCTGGAAGAATGGGAGACTTTGAAAACAGTAGCTACTTCGGCGTATACACATTGCTCATTCAATAATGAATTAGAGCACTATGGCTATTGGGCGTGTATAATTATATATGCGCTAAAAAGTCTGCCTTCTTCTACCGAATGCTCGTGACCCAGAAGTAGAATCGCCGAGTGATACCAATTCGGTCGGGTTTCAATCCTGGGTTAAAAAAAAGCAATCAGAGTCTAGTATATATATATATATATATATATATAGGTAAATCATGTGTTGAGTTTTCCTTTATAAATTTTATATATATATATATATATATATATATACATACATATATATATATATATATATAATTCCAGGTGAAGAGGATGCAAGGTTTTATTATTTTGAGTGCCTCGGCATTTATTTTATTAAAGGCAGGTTGACATCTTGACCATTAAGGAGAGAAAAGAAGGCAGGAGAAAAGTAAGATAAGGGAAGGGAAAAAGAAGAAAAAAAGTAACAAAGATGGTTAGTATGTATTCTTTGGGGCCAAATCCCAAAATGAATCTTCGCTCTGAAAAGTTAAAAGAAACACTCATGAAAATTTTATATCTTCCCACATACATACACAGCAAAGCAAAGTTTTTTGTTATTTAAATGTAAATCATCTGTACAACCAACATCAAACATTACCTGATGAAGAGAATCTATCTCGAAATATTGTTGTTTTTTCAGTAGTTTTACTGACCAAAGATATTTTGGAAAGCAGGTTTTTTATCATAAAGTGCTCAATATCAAGGTGGAAATAGTGTCGATAGTTTTAGAGCAAAAATTTGTCACTTTATCTATATGAATATTTAAATATATATATATATTTCTTATTACAATAAATTTTATTTTATTTTTAGTGAGTTCACGTGTTTCAGTTGTTATCCTTGCTTTTAATTTGATTAAGCAGTGAAATTAATGACAACCAGCCTAAATTTTGAAGTTCTACTAAAGAAAAATTGGGTGAATCTGCATCCATTTTTTTTATCTCAGGGAAACCACTTCTTAAGGCAAAGTATGTCTCTACCAGTTCAACCAAGCTGACAGGAGAAAGTTAGAATTGCTTGTTAAAGAAAACATCTTTTTCTTGTTGACTTCTACAAATTTATATCTCATAGCTTCAGTTTTGTACCCAAAATGTATGCAACAGCAATGTTTTGAAAGAATTTAAATGTTATTTCAGTGGGTAAACTGAGCTAAATTAAGATGTCTTACTAAAGAAAAATGGCACCTGCATTCATCTTTACCTCAGGGAAACAACTTCTTAAGGCAAAGTGTGCCTCTACTGGTCTGGCCATGGAGGCTGACTGACAAGACAAAGTTAGAATCTGCTAGCTGGAGTTTCATACCCAAAATGTAAACAACTGTAATTTTTAAAAGAATTTTTCTTTCTCTTTTTCTCTCTCTCTTTTTCTTTTATTCTTTCTCTTTTTCTCTCTCTTTCTCTTTCTCTCTCTCTTTTTCTTTCTTTCTTTCTTTCTTTTTCTTTCTCTTTTTCTTTCTCTCTCTCTTTTTATTTCTTTCTCTCTCTCTCTCTCTATATATATATATATATATAACTTTAATCCAAAAGGAAAAGCAGAAAGGTAAATCCAAAAAACCCAATCCTAATTAATATTAATGTAATTAATATTAAAAATGATATTAAAAATGATCAAGGTGGAGGGCTCAGTGAAATTTATATTCAAATTACAGAGCCAATTATAAAATAAAACAAAATTCCGATGTTCAAATTCGTTGAATGGCCATTTCTACGAGAAAATTCTTGTGTCCTCAGCAATTAACTTTATTTCAAAAAACCAAATGACAAAATGAACAAAGATATTATACCAGCAGAAGTCAAAAAAAATTTTCATCACGGAAAATTAAAGAGGTGGGATTAATAAGAAAGCAGACAGATATCTACGTCTATTTTTATTTTTAGATTTTTTGAAACCCCCTACCCCTTAACTAAGCTGAGAGTTAAAAGTTGAAATTTAACCTTGTCTGGGTGAAGAAATATATATATATATATATATATATATATATATATATATATATATATATAATGTGGAGAAACTTGTCACTTAGCTGAGCAGTGTTATTTCAGTCAGTTTTTCCATAAGCATTCTATCTATGATCTATCCTTTCTTTATATTGAGCACTTTATGACAAAAAATCTACTTGCCTAAAATGACTTTCCACCAGTAAACTACTAAAAAAACAACAATTTTAGCACTAAACATCATTACAGTTTAAGACTATATATATATATATGTGTGTGTGTGTGTCCAAAGAAGGTTTTGTAATGTAACTGATTCTTTGATTCTGACTTGGCATTTCAATTTTAGTCACTTTCCCACCATTGTGATGTCTTCCTGAAACCTGTTATCACCTTTTTTTTTATTTCAGTAATGAATTAGAGCACTCTGGCTATTGGGCATGTATAATAATATACACGCTAAAAAGTCTGCTTTCTTCTACTGAGCACCCATAACCCAGAGGTAGAATCACCGACTGATGCCAACTCAGTTAGGTTTCAATCCTGGGTTAAAAGCAATCGGAGTCTAACCGTACTGATGAGCTGTGATACAGTGAAACAGATCTGTCTGCAGATGACTATATATAAAGCTGTATGTCAGATCAGCAGTCTTCAAACTGTTCAATAGAAGACCCACATGATATGGCTCACATATTTTTGGGAGCTAAAGAAAGAAAAACAGTTTTATAAATTATTTATAGATTTAATTTTTTTACAGATTTTGTGTTGCTTAAAGCAAAAATATTTTTGGTTGTAAGAATATTTTATTTTTTGTTGATGAATATTAATACTTTTGGAGAGATAATAATGATTTTCAGATACAATTTCTACTATTTAACCCATAACTTAGAGGAGAAGAGGTAGGTTCATACCTTTCCCAATGGTATATGTAAGTGAATGTAATGAACACAGCTTGAATTCAAACTCAGCTCTTGAGGTTCTTATTCCAAGCCTTTATCCATTACACCACCCAAATATCTAAGCTTACAGCACTTGGTTTTAACAAGCAGTTACCCCTACCAGGTACTGACTAGGCTCAACAGATTATCAGATGAGAATCAGTGATTCAAAGTAATATGGCTGTGACCAGATTTATAAATTGATGAATTTAATTTAAAGGATTTGATGTTTACTTTGTACATTTTATTTTTTTAATCAGTATGAAAAATTCAGAATAAATGATAAACTTAACAATTTTTTATGTACCTTGATCCCCCAGGTATTTTTTGTAGCTTTAAACAGTGTTTGCTTATTTACTATCACTCCCTGTCCATGCTCTGCAATCTACTTACACAAGCTTGTGGAGAGTGTTATTCAATGTTTTCCTCTGTATGACCTGTTGGGGTCAAATTCTTCAAGCCCTCTTTTCTCTTTCAACTATATCTTCCAAATTCTAATTAGAAGTATTCTGTTTTGTTTCCATTGCTTCAGCCAAATTTTCCTGTTTCTTAAGTGGATGATTCTTCTTTTTTTCACTCAGATTTTTATTTTCTAACCTTTTCTTTTGTTGTCAAAGAAATATGCAAAGTTTTAATGTTCTTTGCAATGCACAAATGAAATCCATAAATTCAACCAAAAAGAGCATTGTGTACAATGTCAGTTGATATAAAACTGAAGATTTTGAAAAGCAGACAGGAAAAATTGAAATAGGATTAAATGTGTTAAAAACAGAGGAGGTGCATAAAAATTAGGCAACTGGGGTTAGTAGAAACCACATAAGTTCTGTAAGGTGGGTAACAGCAGACAAGAGTAGTAGTGTGACATAATTACAGGTAGGAAAAGATGTAAATCATATTAAGAATGGTTGTTCTTATTGTAGAGGTGAAAGTTTCTTGTAAATTTCCTCAAACAATAGATTCGCAGACAGTCAAAATGCTAAATCTGTCTCTCATCCAGTTTCTTTCATTCTATTTTTCTATCACTACTTATATATATACATTTATATATATATATATATATATATATATATATATATATATATATATATATAGCATAATGATAATCCATGTATACTGTCTTAATATGTATAGGAAAAACTACTAAAAAGTTGTAAGTTAAAAATGTATTTTTTTGACAGTATTTATTTATTTATATTATATATATATATATTTGATATTTCAGACAAGCTTCGGCCTTTCATCAGAAACAAATGATTTTAAAATTTAAATTATATTTTAAAACATATATATATATTTTAAATTTATATTTTAAAATATATATATATATTTTTTAAATTTAAATTTAAAATATATATATTTATCTAAATTTTAAATATATATATTTTAAATTTATATTTAAAAAAAAAATATATATATATATATAATAAATTAATTTATAATTTATATATATATATATATATATATATATATATATATATGCACATACACACATATATACATATACACACACATATAGATGTGCATATGCATACATATATACTTGTGTGCATATTTCTTTTATATGTGAATATCTATCTATCTATCTATCTATCTATCTATGTATATATATATATAAGTAAATTAACCTAGTGAGCCAACAAACCTACCAAGGTTTCACCTAAACGGATATTTAGGGAAGGTTGGCTATATATAGTCATCTGCAGACAGATCTGTTTCGTTGTATCACAGCTCATTAGTATGGTTAGGCTCCAATTGCTTTTTAACCTAGGATTGAAACCTGACTGAACTGGTGTCAGTTGGCGATTCTACCTCTGGGGCTATATATATATATATATGTATGTATGTTAAAGATCAAATTTTAAGCTATGCTAGGATCTCCTACAGAAGGTAGCAAGGGAAATTGAGAAGAAAGGACTACATATAAACTACAAGAAAACTGAATACAAAAAGAGGACCCCAAAATGCTAACTACAGGTCAGTCAGTTAAGTGCCATACATGATAACGCTTTAGGCGATCATGTCTTGAAAGAGACATGACTGACTGGCCAGAAGATTATCCTGCAATCGATTGCCATTGCCTTCTATGGTAGACTGATTGCTAGCCAAGGCTATAGAACCCAATCTGTTTTATTATTTAACCCATAACTGGAGGGAAGAGATGGATTAATATCTTTCCCAAGGGTATTTGTGTGTAAGTGAATGCAAGGAATTCAACTAGAATTTGAACTCGGTACCCCAATTTATTGTTTCAAGTTGATATCCACTGCACCACAACGCACATCCATCAGGCACATCCATCAAACACTTGCAGAAATTTAAATACTTTGGAAGTGTTCTAACAGGGAATGGAAAGTGCAACGTTGAGATCTGAAGATGCATTGGCATGACCAAGGATGCTGAGGATACAGCATGGACTGTACATGTAAGCAACAAAGAGGGTTTGGGAGAGTATGCAAGCAAAAAGAAGACTTGTACTTAGCATCAGGAAGAGACAACTGATGTTTCTGAGTCACATAATGAGGAAGGAGGGCTTAAAAAATCGGATACTCATAGGATGGACAAAGGGAAAGAGAGACAGAGGAAAGCAGTATGAGACATACTTGATGGGCAAATAGATGGTAGAGCAAATAGATTGGGAGAGATACCAAGAGGGAAAATGTTAATAGTGACAAGGGATTAGGGTAAGTGAAAGTCCATGATTGCCTACATTCTGAAAGGACACAGTACATGAAGTAAAAGTATATATATATACTATAGTCATCCGCAGACAGATCTGTTTCGCTGTATCACAGCTCATCAGTACGGCTTAAACTCTGGTCGCTTCCTAACCCAGGATTGAAACCCGACTGAATTGGCATCAATCAGCGATTCCACCCCTAGGCGCGTATAAACGTATTAGCGCGTATAAACGTGCCCAATAGCTAGAGTGCTCCAATTCATTATCGAATGAGCGGTGCGTAAATGCCGGAGTAGCTACTGTTTACAAAGCCTCCCACTCTTCCAGAGTGCTCAATCAGGGTGTGAGAGCGTAAATACTATAGTCATTTGCAGACAGATCTGTTTCGCTGTATCACAGCTCACCATATATATATATATATATATCAACATGTTTATAATACAAACACTCATACATATATATTTATAATCAAATTTTATATTTATGCAAACTTATACCTATATATGCATGCACATGTACACACTTATCCACACACACACACACACACACACACACACACACAGTCACACACACACAGTTTTTTATCTTATCTTAAAATGAATACATATATACGTACATAAAAGTAAAAATACATAATTCTGGATATTTGCTTATGCTCTAATATGGAGAAAACATTTATGCTCATAACAACAAATATATCTTCAATTATACCCATATATGGTGTTGATATATATATATATATATATACAGAGAGAGAGAGAGAGAAAGGGACAGAAGATAGAGAGACAGAGTGCTGATGATAAAAAATTGACATTTATAGTTTGTGTTTGAGAGTATATATAAATGTTCCACTAGCAGAAAAATATTTTGTCCTTTAGGTCTTCATCAGACTAAAGTAATGTTTTTGTTGATGAAATTATATATTTATATTATAAAAAAACGTTAAATTTAAAAGTTTTAAATTTCAGAATTTCAACATGTTCTGCATTTTCTATCTATGCATAACTGTAATGGACATGTCTGTTTTTTATATTCTTAAGCCTATAAAATTTCCCTTACAAAAACATTACCCTTTTTTTTTACAATTGTTTTCACTCAGGCATAGTAGTACTATCACTGGTGCACATGGGGTTACAGTGTGTGGAAAGGAAAGCAAAACAAAGAGGGAACAAGTTACTGAAGAAAGAATAAGAGAAGGTTTTAAATCAAGACGATAGATGGCAATTGATGTTGCACTTAAACTTTTGGAAATTTTAGCTTTCAGGAAAGTAAGTAAACAGAAGGGGTTGTGTGAGATGAAACTGACAGATTGCAAATGGAATTTTTATTTGACTCTTTCAACAGTAAAAGGGTGGGACCTAGTTGCCAATCTAGTAGCACAAGTAAATTCATGTGGTCGAGGTACCAGGGAAGTTTGTCAGAGCAGAAGGCATTGTAATACCCTTGTCCAAAGATGTCCTAAAGGAAAAAATGTGTCACTAATTTTTTTCCACAATGTCATTGACATATCTAATATTTAATATGTATATTATATATAAATACATACATACATAGATACATAGATACATACATACATACATACATACATACATACATATATTTATATGCAAAAGTATACTCAGTTATAATCTAAGGAAAGGAAAAGTATGTTTAAATAAAGAAAACAAGAGAAAAACTATATTTTTCTTGCTTATGCATTTTGTCCTGTGATGGACTTTATCAGGACTAAGAGATGAATTTTGTTTTAAATAAAGTATCAATAAAGTATCTTCAAATATGAACTCTGACATTTTTAAATGTTCTATAATTTCACTTAATCTTTTGAATAATTTGTGAGTTTTATTTATAGTAACCAACAATTTTTTTTATAGATATTTTATTTAAAATAAAGTTTGTTTCATCTCTTTGCCTTGATAAAATCCATCACAGAACAAAACACATAGGCAAAAAAATAGTTTTCTTTTTGTATTCTTTATTTAACCATATACTTATGTGTATATATATATATATATATATATAAATCATATTTATACATTTTGACAAAGTATGCCAGAAAAAACTTGGTAAAGATGCTTGGCAACCACAACATATTCGAGAAAGACATTAGAGTAATCAAGAATCTATACTACCTGTATATGGACAAGAAATGAATTCAGCAGATATATAAAAATGGGAAGAGTGGTAAGATAAGAATGTATATTCTTACTATATCTATTCAACGTGTATACTAAGAGCTAGAAGTTCCGCCAGGATTCATTATTAGTGGCTACAATCTCAACAATATGAGATACACAGATGACACAGTGTTGATAACAGACATGGAAAGAAAAATATAGGATCTCCTCCAGAAGTTAGGAAGAGAAAGCAAGAACAAAGAACTAAGCAAGAAAATTGAATAATTAGTCATCAGCAAAAAGAGGACCCCAAAATACCAACTATAGGTCAAGGATTTGAAAATCAAACAGGTACAGAAATTTAGATTCCTGGGAAGTGTTCTAACAGAGAATGAAAAGTGCGACATTGAGATCCAAAGATGCATTGGCATCAATGGACACATCCCAACAGCCAAACAGTGTATTGAGAAATAGTGTAATATAACAATCTGGCCCCACCCGAGGAAGGCTGATGCAAGCGAGGGTGTTTCCGGTCGTTGAAAGGAACGGATGTTGTTTGACCTTATTTCTGGCAGCAGCGGAAATAACCACAGAGGTAAACAGAACAGGTGTCTCTGAGAATTACGTGGGCGTGCGTGGGCGAGGCAAAACCGGAAGAAAAAGTCCCGGTTCTGGAAGATTATAAAAAGACCTCGGCACACGGATTCGCCAGTAGTAGTAGTAGAGGAGCAACAGAGATCGGCCGGTGAAGAGAGACACAGCAGATAAGACTACACTCCCGTCAACCCATTAGAAGCGCGCTCTCTCATTTCTCTGTTCCCTATTCTACACGGTCCATCGTCATTAATAAAAATATAACTTCATATTTTTATATATATATGTGTGTTTGTTGTTTGTCGATATACAACAATAGGAAGATTTTGTTAAAAACAAAGAAAAGAGTATTAGACTGTTATGTGATATCTTCCCTCCTATATAGCAGTGAATACTGGATGATCTCCTCAAAGATGAGGAAAAAACTCAAAGCAACAGAAATGTGGTTCTACAGAAGGATGCTGAGGATACCATGGAACATGTGAGTAACAAAAAAATTTTGGAGAGGATGTGAAAGAAAAGTAAACTTATACTTAACATCAGAAAGAAAGAGTTGAGGTTTCTTGGAGACATAATAAAGAAGGTGGGTTTAAAGAATCTAATCCTCACAGGATGGATAGAGGGAAAGAGAGACAGCAGAAAGTAACATGAGACTTACTTGATAAGCTTGAGCAGGTGGATTGTGGAGTGGGATTTGGAAGAGATACCTAGAGGAAAAGTGTTGAGAACAACAAGGGATAGGGGAAAGTGAAAGTCCATGATCACCTATGTCCTGAAGAGGCACTGCACATAAAGAAGAATATATACTAAATAAATATATATATATTTACATGTATACTATATATATATATATATATATATATATATATATAATATGTATATATTTACATGCAAATTAAATAAAATATATATTTATATGTATACTAAAAATATATATATATTTATGTGAATGTTATATGTATATATTTATATATACTACTATATATATTTTTTATATGTATTACATGTATATATTTATACTAAACAAATATATATATTTATATGTTTATTATATGTATATATTTATATGTATACTAAATAAATATATATATATATTATGTTTATATTTATATATAAAACTAAATATATGTATATATTTTTTGTTTATTATATTTATCTAAACTTATTTATAAATGGAACTTTGTCTGTGTGTGTGTGTGTGTGTGTGTGTGTGTGTGTGTGTCCATTACCTATAGACTCTGAAACGGCTGAACCGATTTTCTTGAAAATTTACACAGCAGTTGTACTATAAGCGTCTGCGAGTGTTCTTAGCTAGGTTTTGTGTTGATAAATATCGAAAATCGATAATCGAAAAATCGGGTTATAGAAGGAGTGGTCTGATTTTAATCAAATTTGATACACTCATAGACAAAGACATAAGAAGCAATATTTAGAAGTTTCAAGGTTGCAGTTTTTACAATAGTGCAGAAAATTGATCATATATATATATAAAAGGCAAGATGTTTGTGTGTGTGTCTGTTTATCTGTCTGTATGTCCTTTATACAAATCCACAATTTTTATCCAATTCTCAGCAAACTTCACACAAATATTCTTTAAGCTGATTCTGAGCTCCAGAACCATAGATTAGTTTTAAAGCTTTCATTACACCCAAGCAATGCCGGGCTATACTACTAGTATATTTATGTGTCTTTTATATTTATATATCTACCATTTGGCCATACATTGAATAGTGTTGCCATGTCTGATCGGGTGCTCTAGCTCTTAAGTTCAGTATTTTCAACAAAATCCAAAGAAGGATCAGCAACATATTTGATCCTGATTTAGCAGCTCAACTTCAGTCATTTTCACACCAACGGGATGTGGCTTCCCTCTGTTTTTTCTACAAATATTTTCACATCTTCCACTTTGATGAGATTCTTTCCCTTGTGCCTCAACCACATGAATTTACATGTGCTACTAGACTGGCATCTAGGTCCCAACCTTTTACTATCAAAATAGTTAAATGTAACTGCCACTTCGACTCTAGCAGTTTCATTTCTTGCACTTCTCACCTGTGGAACACCCTTTCATATACTTGCTTTCCTGTTAGCTACGATGTCCAAAAGTTTAAATGCAACATCAATTGCTATCTTCTATCTTCTTGATTCCAATCTTTCTCTTATTCTTTCTTTGACATCTCCTGTATCTATTTTTTTTGTTTTTTTTTTGCCTTTTCTGTTACTGTGACCCCTATGCACCTTGCCTTGCTTGGGGCAAAACAATTATAAGAAAAATCCTAAATATTTGTGTGTGTGTGTGTGTGTGTGTGTGTGTGTGTGTGGGTGGGTGGGTGATCTATACTAATATCTATCTACATTTAATGTACACACAATGTTCAATTTTTTATGTAAGTCAATATTTTCTCTATATATTTTCTATTTATATTTTCTATTTATATTTATCAAGCAATGGTGACACAATTTTGCAGTATATAGATATATATATATATATGTATATACATGGTAGAAGAGGATATATACATTGTTATATACCAGAACAATGTTAGCAAATGAGTCTGGCTATAATTTCCATTTAAGAATTGCTACTTTATTTTAAGCAATTTACTAAGAGAAAAGTATATAGATAATTCATATAATTGCTAGATCATCCACAGTAAATTTGTGTCGATCTTCTTACAACATTTCACCTTGCTTTGCAGATCTTCTATTATCACAATGTGGGATACTTATTTGGTGGTTTAAAAAATTATGTCTGATTTAGAATCGACTTTCAATTCTGAATTAATGTATTTAAACAGTATTTAAATCAGTCAAAATAGGAACCTTGAATATTCATATATTTTTGCTATTGAGCTACACCGTTATTTATGCCTTTACAATAAAACAACAAAGGTTTGGATGGCAAGAGTGCAGTCTTCGCATCTTTGCAAGGATATCTTTTGGCTTAAAACATTGTCAAATTGTTGAAAAAGTGGTAGTGAGTGGGTGAGAAATCAGAAGTATATGGTAGATATGTAAAAATCTTGAATCCCAAATTAGTGAGCTTTTGCAGTGTCATCCTGGCAACATCTGGAGAGCATATTTATGAAGCAGAATTGGAGTGCATCACTTAACCAGCACTTCTTGCATTTTGCTTAAATTAAAGTAGATTTTATTCAGTTGCTGGTAAAAACATTTGGCAGTAATACTTTGTTTAGATTCCAGAAAGGTTTAATAAATAATACCAGTGATTGACTATCAGACAGTGACTATAATTTTCTATTGAAGCTTCTTCAGTTTTGGAAAGTGTTTGTCATGATCAACTCATTAAGCTAATCATTTATGATTATTATAAAGAATCCATTTCTCATTATAAAGCTCTGTTTGATTAAGAAATTGTTCATTTGAATTTCATAGATGTGGCACTGGGCAAACTTCAAACTCTTTTGATATCTCTCAGTTTATTTGGAACATATTTGTCAAATTTCTTCGCCTTACTAATTTTCTTGAAATGATCCAATATTGTTGAAATGCTGATACTCATTATCTGAGACATTTCTATATCATTTTGATGTGGATTTTGTTTGACTAGTGTTCTCATATGTTGATTGTCATTTGCAGACGAACATCCTCTACCACTTCAGGTCCATTTGTGTTTCTTTAACACTTACACTTTCTACCTGCAGTTTATAACTTAGTAACATTTCAAGTATGCCTCTCACTATGGATAGACAGGGTTTTGAATTTGGAGTTGTATTTCTCCTATACTGGTTGCCAACCACTGCAAGTGAGTTCTGTCTGCTCTACTAGTTGACTCATAGCTGAGGGGAACATAGATGGATTCATAACTTAATTGAATGACGGGAAATATTCAAACTGATGACAGTTTCTACTAATTATTTATCTTTAATCATTTCACCCCAAACAAGGCAATGAAGTCTCTAAGATGCAAGAGGTTACTAAGGGTTTAAATACAGTAATGAAGAAAATGGAAAAAGACTGCTGAGTGCCAACCTGTGATTTCTACTGTAAACTATTCTGAGCAAAGCTTAGTTACATTTCAAGTATGTGCCACACTGTGGATAGAGTTTTGAATTCAAAGTTGTCATTCTTCTATAATACTTGCCTAACCACTGCTAGAGAGTACTGTCTGATCTACTATTTAACTCATAGCTGAGGGGAGCATAGATGGATTCATAACTTTTAAAGTTGGGCTGGCAAACAAGAAAATATTTGAAGGAGCTGATGTTGCAAATGTAAACATGGAGGAAAGATGCAGAATATATTGCGAATCCTATTAAATTAATCAAAAGTTTCTCTGATGGAAAAAGTTTTGCTTGATGGAAACTAATTTTGGCATAACTTGACTAATTGTTCTTCATGACAAATTAGTTAATATATACTGGGCTTCATGGTAATTTAAATTGTTCTGTGGGTGACTGGTTCAAATCCTGCTGGAGAGTGCTAATTTTTCTTTAATAAGATTTCTCAAACATTCAGGCTGGTAGATGAAAATAAATATACTGCATAATAAATAAATGAAGCATCTATTTAAATATGAGTATCCACTAAAAATGACATTTAATAGAAAAATACACACACACACACATACGTACACACACACACACACACACACACACACATACACATATATACAGCATTTGATAAATGAATTATCAAATGATGCAAAAATGAAAATAACACTGACATCTCATTTTAACAGATATATTTACCAAAATGGCACAAAAATATCTTGAAATACTAAAGAGTACATTTATTCAATAAAATTGCCAGTGGCTACAGTCACATTCTCCAGACAACTTTGGAATTTTCTACAACACTTCTGAACGATCTTCTTTTTTTAAGTTGGTGAATGCTGCCATAATTCTTGCCTCCAGTTCATCTTTGGTGTTAGAAGGATTTTTGTTGGTCTCTTGCTCAACTGCACTCCACACTTAATAATTAATGGGGTTTCAGTCTGGAGAGTTATTTGGTGAAATGTAAGGGGTGATGTGGCCACAGAAATTGTCTGACAGCCATGGTTTAGGTGTGCTGCTTGTATGGCATGGTGCAGGGTCCTGTTGCCAGATATAAGTTCTTTCAGCAGTCACCCTCTTGACTTAAGCAGCACTACCTCCTTGAGGTACTTGATGTAGGCTTCTGTGTTGAATCTGAGGCTCTCACAAACAAATTCAATAGTTCCTTTTTTATTAGAATGATCAGAGTGAGCTGATGTACCTTCATAATCACCATTAAACTCATCCAACTCTTTGTGAATCCTCTGCACTGTCCTCAGATTGACACTAAAACACTCTCAAATGTTTGAATTAGAACTTCTAGTAGGAATGCCAAGTACAGTACAGCATGCCATTTCCAAATTTCTGGTCATGGTGGTATTTTCTCACTGACAGTACTTGACTGCCCCTACTTTACTGTACAATATGTACGTTGTGGTACAGTGGATATCGGCTCGGAACGAGAAACCGGGGAGCCGAGTTCGAATTCCAGTTGAATCCATTGTATTCACTTATGCGCAAATACCCTTGGGAAAGGTATTAATCCATCTCTTCCTTCCAGTTATGGGTTAAATAACAGGACAGATTGGGTTCTATAGCCTTGGTTGGCAACCAGTCTACCGCAGAAAGCAATGGCAACCTACTGCGGGAGAATCTTCTGCCCAGTCAGTCATGTCTCTTTCGAGACATGATCACCCAAGCGTGTATCACGTATGGCACTTAACTGACTGACTGTGCAGTCGACAAAATCAAAACCAAACAACATGCATATGCAAAATTAAAAATATCAAAAGGCGACAATTTACCTATCGCACCTCATATATATATATATATATATATATATATATATATATATATATCAATCAGAAAGTTTTGTAATTTGCTTAAAGCATTGTGTATATTAGGAATATGGTTAGGTTTTGAAGGCTGTCACAATGCATTTAGTAAAATAAAGGAAGGTAAAGAAGTTGCTGGGTATTACCTATTTATTATACATTAATATTTCGAGATTAAAATCTCATCTTCAGAAAGTTTGAGGGCTTGTGTTTGAGTCTGTGCCTTTCAACAAATGGTCCTTCCTGCTGCTTTTAATTGTAGTGTGTGTGTGTGTGTGTGTGTGTGTGTGTGTGTGTGTGTGTGTGTGTGTGATTGATAGTTGGGATTTATATGCTTGTGTGTGTGAGTCTGTGCATAAGTGCATATATGTATATGTGCAAGCAAAGTCGCTATATTTTCATATATATTATATATTACTTTCATATGTTTGTACATTTCCATGATTCTACAAATATATTTTTAGTATATGCAATAATATGCATACACACACACATATATAGAGACACACACACACACATATATATATGTGTGTGTGTGTGTGTGTGTGTGTGTGTGTGTGTGTGTGTGTGTTTGAATGTATGTCTTCATGTATGTCTCAACCTGTAAGTAAATTAGATACTGTTAATGTAATGTACTTGCAGAGTTAATAATATTACCAACAAACCTGCTGGCAGTTCTGAAAAACAAAAATCTTGTGTCATAATCATCTTTATCTTCCTGCCTGGATGTCTTGCTGCTTTAGATTCTGAATTTGGTGTTATTTATATTTTTATTATGATTCTTTTCTTTCTTGCAGACAAACTTGCTAGCTTTAATACTCATTGTAGACATTTTATTCGACCCTTCTCCACCTACCACCTCATTTAACACTTCTCCCACCTCACTTCTCCCACCTCACTTCTCCCACTTCATGCCCACTTCAACAACAATCTTTACTTCCCCTCTCTTTTGGACAGTGAAATATTTATTCACCCAGGCATACACACTTAGAATGATGATGTTGACATTGTTTTGCTAAATGTCTCACTCTTTCAAAGATTCACACCAGAATAAACATGGTTGGTTCAAGTTTGTAACTGTTGCTTTTTTGCAAAATATACTACATACTTACTATAAGGAAGAGACAGATGAGGTTTTTGGGACATGTAATGAGGAAGGATATGCGTTGTGGTGCAGTGGATATCGGCTCGGAACGAGAAATCGGGGAGCCGAGTTCGAATTCTAGCCAAAATCATTGCATTCACTTACGCACAAATACCCTTGGGAAAGGTATTAATCCGTATCTTCCTTCCAGTTATGGGTTAAATAACAGGACAGATTGGGTTCTATAGCCTTGGTTGGCAACCAGTCTACCGCAGAAAGCAATGGCAACCTACTGCGGGATAATCTTCTGCCCGGTCAGTCATGTCTCTTTCGAGACATGATCGCCCAAGCGTGTATCACGTATGGCACTTAACTGACTGACTGAATGAGGAAGGAGAGCTAGGAAAATTTAATACTCACAGTATAGCTAGAGGGAAAGGGAGACAGGAGAAAGCAGCATGAGACCTACTTGATAGGCCTGAGCAAATGGATGCCAGAGTAGGGCTTGGGGGAGATACCAAGAGGAAGAATGTTGAGAGCGACAGAGCCAAGTGGAAGTTCATGATCACCTACGTCCTGAAGGGACACGGCACATGAAAAATTAATGTTTATCCATTGTTTCTTATTACTGTATTTTAGTTAGATTTTTAATTTTTTTAATGTTTTTTTACTTTTTAATATTTTATCCAACAGTATTTCTTATTACTATGAATGTTATTTTTAGTGGGTACATATACCTTTTTTTATTTTTCTATTTTATTGAACACTGAAATTAATTACAACTGGCTTATATTAGAAGTCCAGTTAAAGAAAGATTGTAAGTTCCGACAATGCAGCTATAGAAACAGTTTTCTCGACAGAAAAGGGGATACAGATTCCTGTCGAACTCCCAATCTTTTTTTTGTAGGGTTTCTCAATCTAAAAGGGTTGTTTTTAATTTTATTGTTTAAAAAAAAAAATACAAAAGAAAAACAGAGATAGCAACTATTATGTATATTTTTTTTTAATCATATCACCCCGAGCAAGGTGGTAACGCCACTGATGTGCAGGAGGCTACGTAAGAGTGAAAAGATTGGAAAAGAGAAAACCGGAAACCGCATCCTAAACAGGAAACAAGGGATGAGCCTCTTCACCTGTTCAATAGATGTGGGTGGAGTATGAACCGGGCGATAGTTTATTCTATCTACTCCAATTGAAAAAAAAAAAAAGAAAAAGGAGTGAATGGATTGAAAAAGAGAAAGCTGGAAACCACATCCTAAACAGGGAACAAGGGGTGAGCCTCTTCACCCGTTCAATAGACGTGGGTGGAGTGTGAACTGGGCGATAGTTTAGTCTATCTACTCCAATTATATCTTTTAAAAAGTATTTTTTATAGTAATAAAAAATATGTAAGCTTGTCAGATCTTTTAATATTTAGAAATATGAATGGTTGGTTGGTCAACAGTTTTGTTGTAGATTTGGAAATGACCCACAACAAAGAAAAAAGTGAAAAAGGTGTTTTGATATAGAAATATAAAATATTTTTATTTCTGTTTATAAAAGTAAATTTTTCTTTGTGTGCAGGAGTATTAAAGATTTTATTGTCCTTGTCTGTAATTGTCTGTTAAAAAGAAAAGAAATGTGATTTCTCCACATGTAAGTGAAAAAAGTGGCAAGGAAAAAAGTGAGGAGGAAAGTGCAAGTATCACATGACTTATTAAGGAAGAGTGTTAATGTCATATAGCTTGTTGAGGAAGAGTGTAAGTGTCACATAGCTTGGTGAGGAATGTCTTTACTCATTCACCTGTATGAATGAGTAAAGACATTTCTTTTAAGCTGTGGTATCATGAATCTATTGCAGTATGTTGCTGCTCCTTCTCTTTACTGGCTTGACTGATCTGGTGATTTTGCCTTTATACTCTTCAAAGGGATCACAAAGCATATTTTCATTGTTTGGTGGAAAAAGTATTAAATATCTATTTTTAAAACATTAATTTATTAACTGGAAGGATGCACAAACCTTCGGACTTGAAAACATTTTGTTGTCATTTGATGATGTTTGACTGTGTTGCTGTTTATTTCTGTCATCACACTACAGTTTTTTATCGCCTGATACATGTTTACGTAAAGCAAGAAAATATTTTTGGATTGTCAGAATTTTTTGGATTTAATAATGATCTACTATTGCAGTACTATCTGAATATTGTTCAAAGCCTTGTCAAATATTATTAAATTTTGACTAGTTTTTCTTTTGATTTATTTCTGTTGCTTATTTATGACTAGTAGTTGTCCAAAATTCTTAAATGAAGCCTTGACAAATATTATAAATTTTTTATTAGTTTTTCTTTCATATTATTTTTCTAGTTGATATAATCTAAATAGAAAATTCTGAATTTTTAGTTGAATAGTTTCTCTGATTATTTTCTGCCTTGTTCTTCTTCCTATTAATATTACTATTTACACATAGAAGTAATAATTGTAATAGTGTTATCTAAATCTTCTTATATGAACTATTTTCAATTATTATTAATTTTCTTATTAGTTTTTTTTTTCATATTTTTGTTGCTTCTTTACACCTAATAATAGTATATGTTAATCTATAGTAATTTCAAACTGTCTCAATTTCTTTGATGAAGTATTTTCAATTATCATTAATGTTTTACATGTTTCTCTTTCATCTTATGTCTCTTGCTTTGTTTATTTTGTTAATTTAACTTCACAGAAAATAAACTGTAGGAACTTTTAGTGAAGGTAATTTTTTTTTTTTTAATCATATCACCCCGAGCGAGGCGATAATACCACTGATGCACAGGGGGCTACGTAATAGTAAAAAGATTGGAAAAGAGAAAGGCGGAAACCACATCCTAAACAGGAAGCAAGGGATGAGCCTTTTCACCTGTTCAATAGACGTGGGTGGAGTGTGAACTGGGCGATAGTTTAGTCTATCTACTCCAATTGAAAAAAAAAAAGAAAAAAGAAAAGAATGAAAAGATTGGAAAAGAGAAAACCGGAGACCGCATCCTAAACAGGAAACAAGGGATGAGCCTCTTCACCTGTTCAATAGACGTGGGTGGAGTCTCTTCACCTGTTCAATAGACGTGGGTGGAGTGTGAACTGGGCGATAATTTAGTCTATCTACTTCAATTGAAAGAAAAAATGAAAAAGGAAAAAAGAAAAGTGAAAATATTGGAAAAGTGAAAGCCGGAAACCACATCCTAAACAGGAAACAAGGGATGAGCCTCTATACCTGTTCAATAGATGTGGGTGAAGTGTGAACCGGGCGATAATTTAGTCTATCTACTCCAACTGAGCCTCTTCACCTGTTCAATAGACATCAAGGAAAGTGAGAAGAAAGGACTACACATCAATTGTAAGAAGACAGAATATATAGTTGTCAGTAGGAGGAACATCCAAAGATGAAAATTATGAATTAAAGCTGACAGAATGAAGTAGGTACAAAAATTTAAATACCTGAGCGCTTTTTTAACAGAAAACAAGAAACATGACACAGGAATCTGGAGGCGCATTTAAACAGTGAAGCCCAAAAGGTAAGCAAAGTATTAAGAAATGTGAAAATTTCATTAGAAACGATGAAAAGTGTGATGCCCTCTTATGTAATATCAGTTCTTCCATATGAAAAAAGAAACTTGGATCAGCAGAAATGTAGTTCTACAGAAGGATACTGAGAATACTATCAACTGAACATGTGAGCAATAATAAAGTTTTAGAGAAACTGGAAACAAAAAGGACACATATTTAGAATCAGAAAGATGAAGTGAAAATTTTTAGGGCTCATAATGAGGAAAGACAACTTAGAGAATTTGACACTCCAAGGAAATATTGAAGAAATCAGTGAATAATCTAGAGATATAATCTACATAGAGATTATGTAAATTGTTGGCAGAACAGGGACAAGGAGAGAGAACAAAAAGACAAACCTTAACTCAGAAACAACAAAAGAAATTTGGGCGAGTCATAATTAATCATATATATTCTGTAGAAGAGATATGGCACATTAAAGAACAAGATTTTATCAGTAATGCTAGCAATAATTGCTGACCACTGAAAATCTCTTTTCTTGTTTGTAATCAGGTTTATAAGCATATACATCAATATTTTCTTGATCAAGGTGAGCACTGGATCAAAGAGCAGGGAAAAATCAAACTTTGAGGCAGTGATAGCCTGCAAAGCTTCTAAAATCAGTATGCATAAATTAGCATTCTGCATGATGGCTGAGATAGTTACATATTTTTCTACTAGTGTCAATATTTAGTCTTTGGGCCAAAAAGAAGACACATTTTCAGTTGGTATTTTTAAAGTCAGCCTAAGTTTCTGACTATGGTTGACATGACAAAATCTTCAACTTTGATATGTGGTTCTGTGCCAGGTGAAGCTAAGATTAGTAAGTATTTATAGACAAGTTCTGAATGTTACAGAATCTTCTATCAAAAGCCTGAATAACCTCAAGTCAGGGCTAAATAAAGCTGATATTCATAGAATGTTTGGTATGAAAGGTTCTAAATGTACATGAAAGATTTTATAAACATCCAAATGCAAGCTGAAGTACTGTTTAATCTAGGTAAGAAGTGAAGACTTGGAATGTAACTGGCAATAAAATTGGTGCAATTGACTAGTTCCAAAATTTCTAATGTGAAGTTGAAACAAGTGATATGTAGAATGAAAAAATATCGATCTTTGGTGATTCTTAAAAATTTGTTATTATTATGATTGATGTTAGTAAAAATTCATTTCCTTGTTTCATGTATATCTTTGTAGAGATTTTCTCTTTGGAACCTTGACTTGATGAATATAATCATACTGCTAGCTTCTAACAGTTTCTTTTCTTGTGCTTCTGTTGCAGAATACAAAAGTCAGTGATTACCCAGAGTGCTGTGTGGGCATGGTATGCTGACAGTGATAAATTGCCTTTGGTTTGGGGGCATAACTTCAAAATGGCACAAAGAATTCTGAAGCATTGATACCCTGCTTCCCTACACACACACATGCAGGTTAGTAACTGACTAAGACCACTCATGGAGGGATTCCAAGTCAATGTGTAACATGCATTCCTGGGATGTCATTCCTCCTGCTACCTCTTAGAATTCAATCTGCCACCACTCTCTCTTAATAAAAAGAATAAGAAAAAGAAATGGTCCTTTCCACTGATACCATTTTATGTAGTACCATGGGACCCAGAGACAACACAGAATGCAACACTTCTTGTTCATAGAACTCTCTTCCAGTCAATTTTCATCTTTAATCAAATAAAAAATCAATTTTCATCTTTAATCAAATAAAAAATATGGTGATTCACATTACATTTAAAATGTAATGTGAATCACCATATTTTGCATCTTAATTCCTGTTCTTTTATTGTTCTTTTTCCTTAATAGTGTTTGATTCTTTTCATATTCTCTCACACTCAGTAACATCCTTGAATATTAGTGGCTTTATTGTCTTGCTTAGGGTGAAATGATAAAAAAAATATTGTTTGAAAAATAAACTGAGTGTCTACTCAAATATGAGTACCCATTAAAAATAAAATAACATTTAATGTCATAAAGCCTGTTTCTCATGCTCCAAATCTAAATAAACATTTTGCTGATTTAAACCAGAGTCCATGTTGTGCACATTGTGAAAATGTGTCTTAGGTTATTTTTGGTGGGGAGAGTAAATTGTAAAAACTAACAGGCATACTAGATGAGCCATACCCATTCTTTTCAAATGGTTTCTGCAATGTACTCTAATCTGTCCATTTCATTGCATTAAGGTATTAAATAAAGAAACAATTAAATCCGCCACTAAGCTTTACTTGATATGCACTAAAAAGTTTCTTTTTCAATTTTGTCTTTATTTCTTCGTTATTGTCTTTTTATTTTGTAAAAGTCTGTTCTTTCTTTAGATTTATTTTATTTTATTCTTTCTCTCTTTCTTTCTTAATTTCTTTCTTTCCTTTTCACTTAATTTTTCTTCATTCTATTTCTCATTCTTCTTCTCTTTTAAGCAACTTTCTTTATTTCTCTTTTAGCCAACATTGTTTTTACTGTTAATTTCTTTCTCCTTCTTCTTCTCTCTTTCATTATTAATTTCTTTTTCTTTCTTTTTTTCCTTTTCAGCAACATTTTTCTTGTAGTATGAATTTCATTCTTATTCTTATTTTTATTTTTTTCTCTTTTAGGCTGTTTTCTTTCACTTAATTTGTTTCTTTTTCTTTCTTTCATTCACTTTAAATCAACTTTCTTTTTCTCACTTTTAATTTCTTCACATTCTTATTTTCTCTTTTTCTTTCTTTTTATTAAACCAATTTATTTCACCATTATTTGTTTAAAATTCTCCACTATTAATTTCTGCCAAAATTCTCTTTCTTTCTTTTGTTGATAATGATTATTTTTATTCTCTTTTCTTTTGACTTTATTTCATATTCTATATTTTTAATTTCTTCTTTCTTTCTCTTTGAAGTAACTTATTTGCACGTAAGTGAATGCAATGAATTCAACTGGAATTTGAACTAGGCTCCCCAATTTCTCATTCCGAGCCGATATCCAATGTACCACAACGCACATCCAGAAATTCAATAGATGACTGGAAAAAGAAAGAAATTAGAAAAGAAAGGAAGAAAGATGAAAAGTGGTAAAAGTGATAAGGAGAGTGGAAAGAAAAAAGCGAGTGGAAAGAAAATCATATATACATATAGAAAGAATGAAAGAAAGGTTAAAGGAAAGTTACAAAAACTAAAAGCAGAAGAAACAAATAAGAAAGAAAGAGAATGTAAGCAATAGACCAGGCTCAAAAAACAAAAGTAAGTCAAAGGATGTGTGTTGTGGCGCAGTGGATATTGGCTCGGAACGAGAAATCGGAGAGCTGAGTTTGAATTCCAGCCGAATTCATTGCATTCACTTACACGCAAATACCCTTGGGAAAGGTATTAATCCATCTATTCCTTCCAGTTATGGGTTAAATAACAGGACAGATTGGGTTCTATAGCCTTGGTCAGCAACCAGTCTACCGCAGAAAGCAATGGCAACCTACTGCAGGATAATCTTCTGCCCAGTCAGTCATGTCTCGAAAGATCGCCCAAGCGTGTATCACGTATGGCACTTAACTGACTGAAGTCAAAGGTAAAGTAGTAAAAATAAAGACTTAAGCAAAGAGGAATAAATGAAACAAATGAAAAAAAATAGAAATAGAAACTAATATTTTGAAAGAAAAAAGAGAAAATAAATTGAAAAAAAATAAAGAAAGAAAGAAATAGAAAATATTTTGAAAGAAAGAAAGATGGAAAATAAGGAGAGTTAGAATGAAAATTGAAAATAAAAATAAAAAGAAAGCTGTTGAAAGAATGAAAGTGAGAAAGAATAAAAAAAAGAAGAAGGAAAGTTATGAAACAGTAAAATTGAAAAAAAGAAATTAACAAAGGAAAAAGAAAAAACATAAACAAGACTGAAGAAAAGAAAAAAAGAAGGAAAAGAAAATAAAGAAGACCAAAGAGTAATAAAAAGTGAGGGAAGCTGGCAAATTGAAAAGAGAAAAATAATAGGAAAGCTATAGGAAATAAAGAAAAATAATAGGAAAGCTATAGGAAATAAAGAAAAAAAATGAATAAATGAATAGAAATTATTTCAGAAAAATCAAAATAGAAAATTGAGAAGAAAGACAGTGAAGTCAAAGAAAGATCCAGAACTTACACTTAGATAATGTTAGGCAGGTGGATCATAAGAAGAAACATGTAAGCAATTGCCATATGGATTAAATAATTAAGGAAAATATAGAAACAGAACAAAAATGAAATAACAAAATGGGTAAGTAGAAGAATGGGGCATGGGAACCAAAATCAGATGACAAAGAAAAGATCTTAAAAAATAGTGACATAATTGGAGTAGATAGACTGAACTATCGCCCGGTTCACACTCCACCCACGTCTACTGAACAGGTGTAGAGGCTCATCCCTTGTTCCCTGTTTAGGATGTGGTTTCCGGCTTTCTCTTTTCCAATCTTTTCACTTTTCTTTTTTTTTTTCAATTGGAGTAGATAGACTGAACTATCACCCGGTTCACACTCCACCCACGTCTATTGAACAGGTGTAGAGGCTCATCCCTTGTTCCCTGTTTAGGATGTGGTTTCCGGCTTTCTCTTTTCCAATCTTTTCACTTTTCTTTTTTTTTTTCAATTGGAGTAGATAGACTGAACTATCACCCGGTTCACACTCCACCCACGTCTATTGAACAGGTGTAGAGGCTCTTCCCTTGTTCCCTGTTTAGGATGTGGTTTCTGGCTTTCTCTTTTCCAATCTTTTCACTCTTACGTAGCCCCCTGCACACCAGTGGCCTTACCGCCTTGCCCGGGGTGATATGATTAAAAAAATAAATAAATAAATAAATAAAGGAAAGTATGGAATTTATAGGGAGTGAAGAAGAAAATGGCTGCAAAGTAAAGAAGAAGAGGGAAAAAATTATTTTAAATATAATAAGAAAGGTAAACATAAATAGAAATAAAAGAAAAAAGTAAGGAAAATGATAAGAAAGAAAGAAGAAAAGGAAAGAATGAAATGAAGAGGGAAGTTAAAAAAAGATCAGAATAAAGATGAGAAAGAAAAAAAAGAAAAAATAAAAGCTGAAAGATTGTATTTTCTCACCTCCTACACAGTAGTAGGATGTGACATAATGTCATTTTTAACATAAGGTGCCAATACGGGTGCATATGGGCTAAGGCCAGAAAGAGTCCAGTTTCCATGACCACTGTCATGCTGGCGTTGGTATTTACCAATCCTCCCTTGTTAATGCAATGAGGGAGTTGCTGCTGCAGGGTTCAATTCTTCAGAACTAGGCGTCCATCAAAGCTTTTTTCCATGAACTATCTAAAGCCAGCAAAACAGCAGAGAGGTGAAGAACAAACACTACACTTTGATCCCAGCCTGAAGACAGGGGTGTGCAAAAGTTGAAAGAATATAAAAAGAAAAATGAAAGCAGATTGAAATAAGGTGGGTAATGATGAAACTGAAAAAGAAATATGAAAGAGAGATAACAAAAGGAAAGATTCTACAAGAGAAGCATGAATGATGAGAGGGGAAAAAAACAGAGGAAAAAAAAGAAACTAAGAAAAGAAAGAGAAATAAAAATAATTCAGAAGAAATAAAAAGATTTTATTTATAAACAAAGAAGATGCTTAGGTGAAAATAATCAAAAAAGAAATTATAAATGAAAAAGAAAATACTAAAGGACACAAATAAGAAAGCTACCACGGATGTGCGTTGTGGCGCAGTGGATATCGGTTCGGAATGAGAAATCGGGGAACCGAGTTCGAATTCCAGTTGAATTCCTCGCATTCACTTATGCACAAATACCCTTGGGAAAGGTATTAATCTGTCTCTTCCTTCCAGTTATGGGTTAAATAACAGGACAGATTGGGTTCTATAGCCTTGGTCGGCAACCAATCTACCGCAGAAAGCAATGGCAAACTACTGCGGGATAATCTTCTGCCCAGTCAGTCATGTCTCTTTCTAGACATGATCGCCTAAGCGTGTATCACATATGGCACTCAACTGACTGATTGAATTTCTATTTTTCTTTTACTTTATGTATGAGTTACTTTCTGTTCACTCTATTTACCTCTTTTTTAATTAAATTTTCACACCTTCTATAGTTATTTCTTTCTATTTTTCACCACTGTCTACTTTCACATCTCTCTTCCCTCTTTGTCTGCTTGTTTCTTTCTTTCTTCCTCTTTTACTTTTTTGAAGCTTTCCTTTTATTTTCTTATCTTTTTCTTCTACTTCCTGATATCTCTACTTCTTCAGCTATTTCTTTCTTTCTTTCTTTCTTTTTTGCTTTTTTCTTTTTATTTTCTTTCTTTCTCAATCCTCTACACTTTAAATTCTCCATCTTTTCCCACATTTTTCTCAACATCTGTTTCATCTCTACATTTTTTTTATATCTAGTTCCCTCTGCCACCTTCAGCTATTTCTTTCTCTCTTTCTTTCTTTCTTTTTTCTTTTTTCTTTTTATTTTCTTGGTTTCTCAATCCTCTACACTTTCTCCATCTTTTCCCACATTTTTCTCAACATCTGTTTCATTCTCCACATTTTTTTTTTATATCCAGTTCCCTCTGCCACCTCATCCAACCTCCCAATTCTGACTAAAAGCCATTCTTCTCCACCTCTGACCATTTTTCTGCCACTATGACTCTGTGGTTTTAATGTTGGCGCCATGTATTTTCTTTGTTGAAACTTCTTTTCTGGCTTCTTTTATGCACTGAGTGAAAAACAAAAACACCTTACAATGAATGAAAAAACAAAATACAAAGCAAAACAAAGGAAACAGATTCAATGCAAAACAATTATCAGCAAGCAGGCTCTCACATGTGTACACATGCTGCAGCGTATATATTTACATGTGTAAGTGAGTGCATATACATTTCACATTCATTGATGTTCTTTTTTTTTACACGATGCATTTTTCTGGGATTTTTTTTCTTGCAGTGGGTGTCCTTTCCCCGTTCCTGATAGTGATCTTATGTAAGGTGTGACTCTAGTTTGAAGCTTTCCTTTACTCTCATTTTCTCTTTGTATCAACCGTGCTTCTACACAAGTCATATCTGTATTAATAAGAGACCAAGTGCCAGCCTATAATAAACTATTGAATTTCAGTTTTATTCTAACAGTGGCAATATTAGCCACTTCTTTATAAGGAAACATTTGGGATTCATTATTCAAGCAACAAGTGCAACTTCAGTTACACTTTTCTTCACTCTTTGGTCACCAGACTGGCATCAAAGTATAGTATCTGTTCTAATCTGTAAAAGTAATGTTAGATGTTTCCTTGTAAGGAAATAGTTGGAATGCCCTGATCTATAAGTCAGTAGTACTGTTGGTTGAGATTTATAAAAACTTTCTTTTAAAACAATATAACAGGAAAACTGTTATCTCAAGACCAGTAGCTGTTATTGCGCTTTCCGGTATTGAAGTAAGCTTTCTTTCTAACCTTTATTTGAAGTAATATGGAATGTCAACATTTTAATTGTGTCATTATTTTCTCTTTGAGTTACATGTGCTATTCATTTTAGTTGTTACTGCTCTTGGCAGTCTTCAAGTAAAGCAATTTCTCTTATTTGATAGTTCCTTGTTCATGATTTTCTAGTGGTAGTTCACAAAAATTCAAGGAAGTATGGTCCTTACTGATTCCCACAGGTTTCACTCACTCATAGTAAATTTAATCACTGATTTAAATTGGGGTTATACACAGTTGATATTTTAGATCTTTCTAAACTCTTTTAGTGCCATGCATGACATCTAAAAGGTAAGCAGATTACTGAGAAACAGGAAAATTTTATTTGAAACAAAGAAAATGAGTGCTGGACTGCTACGAGATATCTGTCATTTTGTATAGGAGTGAATGTTGGATGATCTCCTCAAGTATGAAAGAAAGGCTTAAAACAGGAGAAATGTGGTTCTTCTGAGGAGATGAGCAATGATGGGATGTTGGACAGGATGCAAAATGAGAAGAAAACTTGTGCTTAACATCAGCTGAGGTTTCTGAGATGTGTAATGAGGAAAGAGGGCCTAGAGAATCTAATACTCACATGATGGATAGAAGGAAACAGAGTGAGGGGAAAGCAGTGCAAGACATATTTGATAGGCCTAAGCAAATGGATGGTGATTGTGAGAGATACCAAGAGGAAAAATATTAAGAGCGACAGGGCCAAGTGAAAGTCCATGATCACCTACGTCCTGAAAGGACATGACACATGAAGAAGAAGAAAAAGATAAAAATATACAAAATCCAGTATATCCAACATGATACCCAGATTTGTAAAGGTATACAGTTGCATTCATCATGGCCAAATGTGTGTGATATGATGACAGGTATTTATAAAGTTAGAAATAAGGTCCCATCAGACATACCTTTATGATAGGTAGCTCAGTCCAGTTTGAAGATGTCTGATGAGGGGTGCTCCCAAATATCTAGATATCTCTTTTACATTGCCTTGGCTACCTTGTCCTTTAAACTTAACAACAAAAAAAAAAACTCTCAACACCTGTCCATGATCTACCACCACTACTCCCGTTCACAGATGTTCAGTGCACCAAGCCCTAGGGACCATACCCAACTGGTTCAGGTCAGGCAACTAACAGGTAAATCTGTGGTACTGAACAGGATATGTACCATTGCCCATGTTAATTCACCAAAACGAAACATGAACAAGTAAATACCTTCAATCAATTAAGATCAGATGATAAGTGATGCTCAACATATACAGTGTTGAAACTTACTTTATATTGGTAATACACTATTAAGTAGACGAGCTGTTCTGCACGATGCAGTTTCTTTTTAATCTCTTGTAGACAAGGGTTCCAAATAATAATGGCATCCTAAATTTCCAGTAACCTGTTATATTGTTATGGATTCTGGATGAGAAACCACACAAAATAATAGATAAAAAAAAAACAGATATGGAGATAGAAAATGTAAGTTATATTGAACAAAATATACAAACTGGAACATGGGTTAGTCAATTCAGGAATACTATTAGTAGAAATCAATATATACAGTCTTGCAGTGAAATAGTATGTCCGGGTAATGAGTCTATATCCAAACAACTCCAACTAACTCTGCACCAACTCACTGACCAACTAAGCAACTGCTTTTACAACTCTACACTGCCAGCCTCTGTATAGGCAAGATTATATGTACACATCAGGCGAGTCCATTCTTGAATACAAAATAGGCAATCCCACAACATCTATAAAGGTAGGTAATCTTCATGAACTTATTCTGTTTATTTTCTTTTCAATCTGAGAATAGAAATAAATCTCTTTATATTATCAAAAAGAATTAAACCATTTTGATAATTTAACTGGAAAAATTAAATTATTAAGATATTTCCAGGCTGAAATTCTATTCTCATCATGTTTCTGTTCAGAAGTATGATGCTTTTTGACTCTAGTATCATCAGTTGTATTATGGTTTCTTAGCCCCATTTGAACCAAATTGCTGCAGTCCTAAAGATCCAATGGAAGATCTATCAAATTTGCCACAATTTTAACTTCAAGATGATTTCTTTTGTCAGAATACATCTTCTTTCAGCCTCTACAGAACTTAGACCAATGATATTAATTATATTTTTAGCTATTTGGATAGTTTTGGGTATTTTTTGTTTTCAATGTAATTGTGAAAATAGTTAACAGAGATCTCATGTGTTGAGTGGTGTGTCTGTCTGTTTCAGTTTCACTCAAAGAACTTCAGTGTATCATAACTAACATTTTATCTAGAACATTGGCTATTAATATATAAGATTATTTTTGGATTATCCCACAACTACTTTGCTAAGCTTCTTTAATTTTAAGAATCAGTTTGTACAAACTGGTGTGAACTAGTAGGGTGCCACCACTGGCTACAAGGAATCTTCTTAATCTGCTTGTTTGGTCTTTTTTAAATTGTATCCAGAGCTACAATTTTTATAGGTATTATAATTGTTTTAAGAAAGCACATTTTTCCCTTTTAATTTCACTTTTCTTATATTTACTTATTTTACCATATTTTTAATAGATATAAGGTGTAATGATGTTTATGAGAAATCATTTTTTTTGTTTGCAGTCTTTAATTAGTATGCATGACTTATTAGCTTTTATTTGTCTGTCAATACAATTGATAAAGTCTCAAAGAATATAGTATTCATGACTTTCTATATCTGGTACCAATTGCAGCATGTGGTGCACTGTAATAGTGAATATATATATCAAATAAATACACTGATCAATCTTATCATGTTGATCTTTGTATTCCTTCAGTGTTAGCATTGGATATTCAGATAACAAGAGATAGAACATGATGTTCATATAATCTATACAGGTTATGATGGGCAAATTGTCACCATTTTATATTTTCAATTTTGCATGTGAATGTTGTTTGTTTTTAATTTTGTCGACTGCACAGTATATTAAGGTCAGTTGGGTTCTGTCTGTGAGAAGAATAACACCATGGTTCAATTCACTCCATAAGAATTTTGAAAACAGCATGCTGTACTGTTTGGCATTTGCACTTGAGGCTCCAATATGAACATTTCAGAGTGTTTATGTGTCTGAGAACAGTGCAGAGGATTTGGAATGGGGATTATGGATGTGTGATAGTTCAGAAAACTCACTCTGATCATTCCGATAGGAAAAAGAACTCCTCTATTTGTTGGTAAAGTCCTCAGTCAGCATGGAGGTCTATATCAAGTTCCTTGAGAAGGTAATACTGCCCTGGGCCAAGAGGGTGGCTGCTGAAAGACCCTCTGTATGGCAAAAGGACTCCGCATCATGCCACACAAGCAGGAGAACACAGTCATGGCTGTCAAACCACATCACCCCTTATATTTGGCAATCAAATTCTCAAGACTGTAAGCCCCTGGATTATTATAAGGGGGTGCAGTGCAAGGCATTCCACTGCCACTGTAGTGCAGGGAGTTACATAGGGTTGGGGGAGTGATGGGAAAGGATGGATAGATATAGGAAATGTAGAAGGAGGGTGATAGACAGGTAAGGGTACCGAAAATGAGGGTTGGTTAGATGGTGAGAGTGTTTGAGAGAATAGATGCAAGTTAGCATGTTAGGAGGTGTCTATTGACCTTACACTGAAACTCCTGGAGATTGTAGCCGTCGGGGAAGCAGGCATGTGGAAGGGAATTCCACAGGCGGGAAGTGTGAGGAAAGAAGCTGTTGGAGTAGAAATTGCAGTTACATTTTATTGGTTTCACTGTAAAAGGGTGGGACCTAGTTGCCAATCTAGTATCTCATGTAAATTTGTAACTAGGTGGCACCAATGACTTAAGTTCATCGAAGAAGAGGCCGTGAAAGTACTTGTAGAAGAGGCTCAGGGATGCCACGTCATGTCGGTGAGAGAGTGGTTGCAGCCGGTCTGCCAAGACAGGATCGATCACATTACAGATTCTCCGTTGTATTTTGTCAAGAAGCCCGAGGAGAGTAGCAGGGGCACCCGACCAGATGTGGCAGCAGTAAACCGTTCAGAAGAGATGCAAGAGATTCTGTAGTTGGCTTGAGGCCATGGTTGAAGCCAATGGGAATGTTATTGAATATACTTTCTCTTTAGTATTTCAAGATATTTTTATGTAATTTTGGTAAGTACATTTGTTAAGATGAAGTGTCAGTGTTATTTTCATTTTTGCATAATTTAGACAATTTATCTATCACACCCAGTATATTTTGTCTGCACTATTACTATTATAACTATTACTACTATTATTATTATTATTATTATTATTGTTGCTGCCGTGGTTCTTGTTGAAGTTGTCTTTTGCTTTCTATTCTTTTAATAAAAACCTTTGGGGCAGTGTTTGATATATTTCTTCTTGTTATCTGTCTCATTCTTTCTTTTTTACACTTCCTTTAAAATTTAATATTCTTCAATATATTCCATTTAAATCTTTTCAAACATTTTGCTTGAAAATTGTTAAAATGAGAAAGAATTGAAAATATTCACATTTTTATTGCTTATTTTGCAGTTTTTCTTTTTAGAAATCAGAAAAAATTATTTTAATTTTTATTTTCCTGTCTAAGCATAAATTCTCTCATTTTTGTTTCTGTTCTTTATGTGAAAAAATATTTCTTTCTTTCTTTTCTTAAGTACAAGTTCTTGTCTTTTTTTCTTTCTTTCTTTCTTTCTTTCTTTCTTTCTTTCTTTCTTTCTGTTCATCTACTATTTTCTTTATTTCTTTCTTTTGTTATGTAAGCAAAACATTTTTCTTTCATTTTTCTTTTCCTCTTGTCTAAACCCAAATTCTTTCTTTCATTTTTTTCTTTCTTTTCCTTTCTTTCTTTTTTTGTTTGTTTCTTTCATTATTTCTATCTTTACTTCTCTTCATTTATTGTTCTCTTTCTTTCTCTTCATCTACTGATCTCTTACTTTCTTTCTTTTATGCAAGCAAAATTATTTCTTTCATTTTCATTTCTTTTTTTGTATAAGTACAAGTTCTTTCTTTCTTTTAAGCACAAATCCTTCTTAATCCATCAAGGAAGTCTGTCTATTTGCTGACAGATGAAATATAATGATTTTTCTCTTTTATACTATGAAATTAAAAAAAACCTCAGGAGTTTTCTATAGTTTTTTTTTAACTGTAAATGATAGACCTACACTGTCAATCAAGCAACACTGAGATGTCAGATTTGAGAGGTAGAAGCAGTAGTGAGAAAAAATATGAAAGCTGGTGTCAGAATACTGAAAACTAATTTCAGATCATAATTGAAAAAGAAAATAGTGTCATAAGTGTAACAGAGTTATAGCCAGGGAAATAGAAAGATGAAAAGAAATTGGAAAATTTAGGTTTGAGAAATGTATGTCAAATATCAGATAAAAGAGCTTAAGTTGAGTGAAACAGTAAGTGTAAGCAAAAGATGTAGACTTTTGAAAGAGGTAAATGTATTTGCTAATGAAAAAGATTTGTTTGCTTTATTTATTAAATAAAATAAAATTTTATATTTTTAAAATTAACTTTATATCCCCAAAATATATAGTTAAAAAAAAAAAAAAAAAATTTAAAAATCTTGGTATACCCTCTCCTTTGTGTGCATATATAATTGTATCAATGTAAACGTCACTTTAGCATGATGAAGTCCTGGAGAACAAATTACGTTGCATGAAAACATTTTGCACTTTATCAAAGAACATGTTAACTATACTGTTACATTGTCTACTGTCATCTTTTAGACAACCTCATAATTCCATTCTTCCAGAACTTTTATCTTTTTCAGCAAAATTATTACTCCTTGCAAACCACTCCACTATCAGTTCAAAAAAACAAATCATGCATTTATCTGTGGTAGCCTTGTTAGAAATTTTCTTCTTTGATCAAGGAACTCTCCTCATCTAAACCACTATAAACAGTATCCATTTTTGAACTAAAGTATTCTAAGCTGACTAAAATAAATTTTAATTGTTGATTTTATAAAATATTTGTACATATAGGAACTAACTAGGACTGAACAGAAAAATTGCTATATTATAGTGACTGTAGAAAGATACCTATAAAGGTAGAGAATATTCAAGGCAATAGAAATGTGGTCATAAAATTCTTCTTCGGCAGCTCCTTTTCTCACACTTTCCACCTGTGGAATTCGCTTCTAGTATACTTGCTTTCATGACAGCTACAACCTCCAGGAATTTAAATGCAATGTCAATTCCCATCTCTTATCCACTTGACGCCAGTCCTTTCTACAACACCCCATGTATCTTGTTTTTTTCTTTTCTCTCTACCTTTGCAATTGTCTTCACACCTGTGTTCCCATCCTTCTCTTGCCCTTTCTCTGATGCCCCCTGTAACTAGTTCTTCTTCTTCCCTCTCCTCCTGCCTAAACTTTTACTCACTTACATTAACCTCCGGTGCATCAGTAGCATTACCACCTTGCTTGTTGGGGTGGAATAATTAAAAAAACAAAAAAACAGAAAGATACTGAGAATTCTATTGATGAAGCAAGTAGTCCTTAAAAAATAGCAAAAGAAAGAGCATTTATACTCAGAATCAGGAAACGGTAGCTGAAATTTTTTGGACACTTAATGAGGAAGGAGGGTTTGCAAAACTTAATACTTACAGGGCATATCGAGAACAAGAGAGATAAGGTAAGGCAGCAAGCCATTTACTTCATGAACTTGTGTGAATGGATGGCAGAAGGAAGAGACAGGAACCTTAGCAAAGAAAAGATAAATGTCAAAAGCCACAAGGTATAGGAAGTTATAGAGAGCCATGTTCTGAAGGAATGCAGCATGTAGAAGAAAAAGAAGTAAGAAAGGTAAGTTGTGTTATAGTAAAAAGAACATCATCAGATAATTGGGTCAGTGACTGAGTCTAGATAAATTAAATGTATGGAGGATGAAAACCAGCCTTCCTTTATTTTTGTCCTTGTGCCACATTTAGTGTGAATGAATGAATAAAGGCTGACCTTAGTCAAGATTATAGAAGGATGTGCGTTTGTGGTGCATTGGATATTGGCTCGGAACGAGAAATCGGGGAGCCGAGTTCGAATTCCAGCTGAATTCATTGCTTTCACTTACGCGCAAATACCCTTGGGAAAGGTACTAATCCGTCTATTCCTTCCAGTTATGGGTCAAATAACAAGACAGATTGGGTTCTATAGCTTTGGTCAGCAACCAGTCTACCGCAGAAAGCAATGGCAACCTACTGCAGGATAATCTTCTGCTCAGTCGGTCATGTCTCTTTTGAGACATGATCGTCCTAGCATGTATCCCGTATGGCACTTAACTGACTGACTACATGATTCTTTCAATAACTGCTTAGAGGATGGGTTTCACGAGGGCTGCATACAAATTTTGAATTCAGAGTTGTTGTCCTCTTAGATTGGTTGCTAACCAAAGCTTAAGAGCCCAGTCTGCTCTACTATTTAACCTATAAAGTTTTGAATTCAGAGGCTACAGAACCTAGCCTGTCCTTCTATTTACCTATAGCTAAGGGGTGGGTGAGAAGAGATAAAGTCATACCTGAGGATATTTGCAGGTAAATGAATGTAACAAATTTGACTAGAATTCAAACTCTGGTCTCTGACTCCTCAATCTGAGCCACTATCTATTACTCTGTCATGCTTCATTTAATGTATGTAATCACTAATAAATATTATATGCTGAATAAAACTTTCTAAGCTACACTACTCTGCTTTGTATTCTGACAATCTCCATCAACTGTAAGAATACAAAATGTACGGTTGTCAGCAAAACAGACATCCCAAAATTTGAGCTATGAATTGGGGATTTAAAAAATCAAGCAAGCAAAGAAATTTAACTATTTCGGAAAGGCTTTAACACATGATGAAAAATGTCATATAGAAACTGGAAAGTGCATTGGAATAGCAAAAGATACTTTTTTTAAGGTAAACACAGGATTAAAACATGGAAAAACTGTTTTTAGAAACAAAGAAAAGAGTTCTGAACTGCTACATAATATAGATAATAGCAGTGGGTGTTGAAAAATTTTCTCACAAATGAAAAGAAGACTCAAACAACAGAAATGTGGTTTTACAGAATGATGCTGAGGACACCATGGATGAAATATATAAGCGATAAAGAAGTTTTAAGAGAAATGGAAACATAAAAAGGACATTTATACTTAGAACTGGAAAGAAAAAGTTGAAATTTCTTGGACACATTATGAAGAAGGTGGAATTTGGAAAATTTGCTACTCATACTGAAGGTAACAGGGGCAGAGGGACACAATTAGTAAATTTCTTAACAAACTTGTATAAATAGAGAGCAAAAAATTGTACAGGTGTAGAGGCTCATCCCTTGTTCCCTGTTCAGGATGTGGTTTCCAGCTTTCTCTCTTCCAACCTTTTCACTCTTTTCTTTTTTATTTCTTTTTTCAATTGGAGTAGATGACTAAACTATTGCCCGGTTCACACTCCACCCACGTCTATTGAACAGGTGTAGAGACTCATCCCTTGTTCCCTGTTCAGGATGTGGTTTCCAGCTTTCTCTTTTCCAATCTTTTCACTTTTCTTTTTTCCTTTTTCATTTTTTTTTTTCAATTGGAGTAGATAGACTAAACTATCGCCCGGTTCACACTCCATCCACGTCTATTGTACAGGTGTAGAGGCTCATCCCTTGTTCCCTGTTTAGGATGTGGTTTCTGGCTTTCTCTTTTCCAATCTTTTCACTCTTAAGTAGACCCCATGCACATCAGTGGCATTACCGCCTTGCTCATGGTGATATGATTAAAAAAAAAATAACTCAAAATTCTGTTCCTTTACATTGAATTATATAATTTTAAGTATATCACTAGGTAGCATTATGATCATTATTTTATTTTTTATATGTGTGTAAATAATCCTTGAATGGTAAGGAAAATTGTGAGACTGAGAACATTGAATAAGTTTGGTCAATAATTGAAAAAAATAATTTTGAAAATATTCATAACTAGGAAGAAGTTTTGAGTTAAATGAGAAGGGTCGAAAATTAAAATTGTCTCAAGGTGAAAGAAAATGCTACAAAAATTCAGTGATGTATGAGTGACAGAGTGGAGTATGGTTTGGGAGGAGGGAATCTTCAGCTTCAAACTAAGAGATACAAAACTCAAGTGTGAGTGAGAATCAGCAGCAGTCTCTTCACAAATTAGCATTAGAGTGGGCGTTCTTGTAACAAATATTTTGTTTCACAAATCTATTGACAGTGTGTTTGCGCAAATCCTAGAACAAAAGCAACTTTCAACTGTTTCCTGCATGACAAGCCATTTAAAACCAGAGACAATAATTGTATCATAGATTGAAATCAATTTCAGTGAAAAATTAATTCCTGGTAAAAGAGTCTTATGTTAACTGAGGTAGGCCAAGAAACTGTTTGAATAAAAGTCCTTATTTATTTAAAGATAATTAAACACCCATGATAACATTATGCTGTAAAATTAATTCTAAATAGTTCTGTCTTTCATTCACATGTGCCTAAAGTGTAAGCTTGGTACACATTTGTTGTTATTACCTGATAAATTCAAAGATAATTGTCAGATTTCAAACAACAAATGCCTTTGTTCAGATTAAAATTAAGTCAGCTTTAAATATATGCATGTATAATGCTGTTCATTGAAGACCTTTTGTATTTCTTAGATATTTATTTTTAAATTTGGCATCAAGTGAGAGGAATTTGTGTAAGATTTAAAGTGGTAATGCTAAGCATAGTTGAGAATACCAGGTAAATATAAAGGCAGAAATTTTAGGGTTTCAATATGGAAAAGTTGGAATTTTCAGGTATTGGCATAATGATTGAACTTGGTCAGTAGAAATGAAAGTGAAAGTATTAAAATAGTTAAACTCTTTCATTGCTTCATCATTTTCATTAGTAAAATTGTCAGAGGAAAATATACAATTTCAGTAGAGTTAAGGATAAACATTGTTTTCTCATTGTTAACTGATTATACTGACGCAAATAACAAGAAAATCTTATATTGATTATAGGGTAAATTTTTGTTGTAAGTCCCAACGTTTTTCTCCTTCAAATTTATCCAAAATAGCATTATCTCTGTGCAAATGTATATGCTGAACTCAAATCAACTGTTAGTTATTGCAGAAACTTGCCTTTTTTTATCTAAATGTCCATAAAAAAACGAACTATATCTTGCACTTTTTCTCTCCAGTAACTCTCACGAAGTCATGTAATTAATTGCAGAATGATGTATTGCATAATGCAATGAATTTTGGCAGATTTTTGCTCAATTTTTCTTCATTTACTGATACTTCCGGCAATGTACTTCTGGTAATGAAAGTAATGCACTATTGTATTTCTACACTTATTACTTTCATAACAGGAAGTACATCGCCGGAAGTTTCAGTAAAGGAAGAAAAATGACCAAAATTCAACAGAAAATTCTGCCTGCGTAGAACGTCATTCTACAGTTAATTACATGACTCCGTGAGAGTTACGGGAGAGAAAAAGTGTGAGATATAGTTCATTTTTTTATGGACTTTCAAAGCAAAAAATGTAAGTTTCTTCAATAACTAATTGTTGATTTGAGTTCAGCATATACATTTGCACAGAAATAATGCTATTTTGGATAAATTTGAAGGGGGAAAAGCCGTTGGCACCTAAAACAAACATTTACCGATTATAGTTGTGCAACTATCTGAGTCATTTTCAATCAAAATATTCGATATTTAATTGCTTGGATGAAAGTGTCTTTTGGGAGGCAATTGGTCAATAATTACTTAAATATTTTTTACTGTTACAATGTCAGCAACTTGGATAACTTCAATGATATATTGTTATATTCTCTTTCTGATAGCTTATTTCCTATCATCAACCGAATTAATTTCAATAGAATCTGTATGGGCTCTTTGTCTTCTTTTATAGGCCAGCCTTCAGGCATGGCTCCCCATAACTTCTTGTCCTTTTTCGTGTTTTATCATTGCTTTTTATCCCTATTCTATCATCCAATTATGCCAACTTGTTAAGCAGGTTATGAGCAAAAAGTTCAACAAACACATTCATTAAATATTAGAAAAAATATTTTAAAAAAAGATGAAGTTACAGATATTAAATACACATTTGTAAAAGAAGTAATTTTTGTTAAGAAAGTTGATATACTGTATGATAAATTTGTGTGGAAGATTCAGAAGTTAGTACACTTCCTATACATGTTTGCTTTTACAAATTACTTTTTCTCTTAATTTACCACTAAGAAGGTTAGTTCACTGTATCGAGCCAGGGAGTTTTTCTCATCAGAATCCATCTTGCATGTTTATAAATTTGCCATTCGGCAATGCATTGAATACTGTTGCCATATTTGGTCAGGTGCTTCTGCTATCGATCTAGGGGATCTCAATAAAATTCAACGGACGATCTGCAGTGTAATTAATTCTGATTTATCAGCTTCACTTCAGTCACTTCTTCACCAACCAGATGTGGCCTCCTTCTGCCTTTTTTACAAATATTTTCACAGCTTCTGCTGTGATGAGCTTCTTTCTCTGGTGCCCCAACTACATGAATTTAGTTGTGCTACTAGACTGGCAACTAGGTCCCACCTTTTTAACCACTGAAATAGTCAAGTGTAACTACCACTTCTATTTTATCAGTTTCTTTTTCTCATACTTCTCACCTGTAGAACTCTCTTCCGTGTACTTGTTTTCCTGACAGCTACAATTTCCAAAAGTTTAACTGCAATGTCAATTAAAATATTTTATCTCCTTGATTCCCATCCTTCTGTTACCCTTTCTTTGACATCCACTGTACCTTGTTTTTTGTTTTCTTTTCTTTCCCTTTAACCCCTACTTGGGATGAAATGATTAAAAAAAAAAATTAAATCTGTATTTCTTAAACTCTAGTCAGACTTAGTACAATGAATGATTAATGCTCATATTTTTGTACCTTGTTGACATGAAAAACTACAAACATCAAATAAATACAAGAATCTATTAATATTGGCCTATTATTTTATGATACATTAAATTTATTATTATGATAATAATATTTATTAATATTGGCCTATTATTTTATGATACATTAAATTTTGTACCCTGTTGACATGAAAAACTACAAACATCAAATAAATACAAGAATCTATTAATATTGGCCTATTATTTTATGATACATTAAATTTATTATTATGATAATAATATTTATTAATATTGGCCTATTATTTTATGATACATTAAATTTATTATTATGATAATAATATTTATTAATATTGGCCTATTCTTAAGAAAAAAGAATAATTGAAGAAAAAGTCATCCCACAAATGACACATAGGAAATTTAAACTAAAATTGGTGAAGAATTTACTTCTTCAGGTTGATGGTTCTAAACAGTTGCAGGTTATTGTAAACATTCTTGGAATGATGGTATGACTGTGTATCAGCTGACCACTAACCTTCTTTATTGCAACAGCCAAAATGCTGAAAACTAAGAAATATCTGAGAGACCTTAAAGATAGTCTTTATTATAAATTTAAAGGCTTCTTGGCCATCATTAAAATGCTGCATAATCTTGTCTGTTAGCTTGATAGTTTGCAAATGGAAAGAACGTCACTGTCATGAGCTATCTTGTGCCTCTTGAAAATTTTCCAGACATTTTGCGAGTAGGATTGTAAGAATGACAAAGAAGCAGTCAATGATTACTTGCAAAGAGTTAAGAGTAGAGTAAACGATTGCTGCACTTCAGAGACAACAGTTACATCACAAGCTGTCAGCAACACACTCTGCCAGCATGGCTTGTTATCTTGTCTGCAGTGTTTTGTTTCTGAAGAAATTTCATATAAAAACATCTGAAGTTTGCTAAGTGGCTTTTATGCAAGCCATATACCTACTGGAATAATATTCTTTGGTTTTATCAGACAAAGGTAGTTTAAGATTTGGTTTAAATTCTCGTCATCAAATTTAGAGGAAGAAGAAGGAAGAATTCAGGCTAGTGAACAACTGTGAAACATGGAAGTGGCAATGTAATCATATAGGAATGTTTTCACCAAATGGTACTGGATGAATTCATATAATTAAAAGAAAAATGAAGCTATGTAGCAAGACAGATTAAATAAGAACGTTCACACATCACTCAAAACTGTAAAAATAAAGTTCACTCGTGTATTTCAGCAGGACAGGAATTCTGAATATTTTTCACCATTGAAATCAGTGATTTGAGAAAAAAAAAATTAGCTGTTGAAGTGACATATTTAGTCCCCTCACCTGAACTGATTAAAAATTTGCGTCTATGCTTATCAGCCTCATAATTTGGACAAACGGAAGATCTGCTATTAAGTGTGTTTTGAAATAAAAGCAGAAAACTGTTTGAATCTAACAGCTACTTGCAGGAAGTGGGTAGAAGCTGTCATCATACAAAAAGAGATGATTTCACAAAGTATTAAACTTTTTTAAAAATTCTACTTTTTATAGGATATTGAACACTTTTTGCTCTTTTTTAAAATATAATTTCAAGAATTTATATAAATATATTTGTTGAAATTTTTGCTCATATTTAATATTGTAAGTATTAAAGGTATAAGTGGTGAAATTTTGAGGTAAATCCTATATGTTCATGTAGGTGAATAATTCAGTAAAATAGTTTTTGTTATGTGTATTGAATGTGTGTGTGAGGTGGTGTAATGGATTATGACTTGGAAGGTGAAATTGGAGAGCTGAGTTCAAATCCCAGTTGGATTCATTACAATTACTTACAAACAAATACCCTTGGGAAAGGTATGAATCTATCTCTATTCCCCTCAGCTATGTGTTGAATAGTAGGGCAGACTGGGTCCTATAACCTTGGTGAGTAACCAGAGAATTACAGAATGAAATGGCAAATTACTGTGAGAAAATCTGCCTAGTCTGTCAAAAGAGATGACCATCAAAGCACTTAGTCTACGGCTATATCGTGTTGAATGCACTGGTTCCTGTCCGATCACCAAAGTTAAGCAACATTGAGCCTGGTCAGGACATAAATGGGTGACCATTTGGGAATACCAGGTGCTGTAAATGTAAGGACCAAGAATGGTTGACCGGTCCTCCAGGTTTGGGGGTTGGCTGCCTGGTAAAAAAACAGTTTTTTTTTTTTAATCATATCACCCCGAGCAAGGCGGTTACGCCACTGATGTGCAGGGGGCTACGTAAGAGTGAAAAGATTGGAAAAGAGAAAGAAAGCCAGAAACCACATCCTAAACAGGAAACAAGGGATGAGCCACTTCACCCGTTCAATAGATGTGGGTGGAGTGTAAATCGGGCGATAGTTTAGTCTATCTACTCCAATTGAAAAAAAAAAAAAGAGTAAAAGATTGGACAGAAACAGCAATAGAAAGTTGCTGCCCTATGCACCATCTGGGTGTGACGGATAAATGATGATGATCAAAGCACTGAACTGATTGACTATATACTTATTTTTCCTACTGTACATTGTAGCCATTATATCACTAAAGCCACTCCGGCACATGAGATGTGCTTATTAACCTACCTGATTTGTGATTACTTGGTCATGTGATTAGTGACAGGTATTATCTTCTTTAAATCACAAGTCACTATGTTTTAATATGCAATCCATAATCATCATTGGTCAAGCCACATTATTTAGTATACTACATAATATTTAACACCAAGTCATCATGCTCTTTTTAATCCTTTATACCCAGCTTTGAAGAAGATGTCTGACATAAGATACACTTATCAAAATGAAAATAACAAAGAAAAAAGAATAAAATAAGAAGGCTACATGAACATAAAAAAAGCTGAATTAAAAGTGAGACAATGAAGTAAGTGATAGCTGATCATATATGGAAGAAAAAGGTGCTCACCACCAATTATGTGAGACTCAAGTGTATTCTTCTCCCTCTAGTGTCGTTTACTTCAGTAAAAATACCGGAGAGAGAAGACTACTGAAGAATCAGACATCTACAAAATCAATGCGTGTAATAGACTATGGTAGCCTCCTCATTATTAGGAGTCATTAACTTAAAAAGAAAGAACATCATGAATCAGAAACATCAGGAATTAATAGCACTGTAGCATGGAAAAAGAAGGCAATTTCAACTGATAGTAGTATAAGCATTTTGTCAATGAATGTTGAATGTTTCCTTATGAAGAAATGATTAATACTCTCATTACCATTATGATTTTTTTTTTTAATCATTTCACCCCAAGCAAGGCAGAAGCGCCACTGATGTGCAGGGGGTTACATAAATGTAGAAAGATTAATTAGAAAAGAATGAGGAGTACAAGCTAGTTAGAAAGGAACAATAGAAAGCTGAGAAAGCAGGTGCAATGACAGATACATGGGCGGAGAGAAAGTGAAGATTATACAGGGGAGGGGAGAGAGCTAGAGTCCAGTGGTTAGTAGGTGAGTATTAACTTTGCTTTTAAATTTCTGGAGGTCGTAGCCGTCAGGAAAGCAAGAATACGGGAGTGAGTTCCACAGGCGGGAAGTGCGAAAGAGGAAGCTGCAGGAGTAGAATTGTCGTCTGCGTTTGGCTAACCTGACTGTGAATGGGTGGGACCCAGTTGCCAGTCTGTTGAGGAGGCATCAGTGACTTAAGCTCATCCGAGCAGAAGCCATGAAAGTATTTATAGAAGAGACAGAGGGAGGCCACATTTCGATGATGGGAAAGTGAAAAAATGTAGTTTATGAATAAAAGTTTGTTTGGATTGGTAAAAAAATGGAAGAGAAGAAGGAGAACAAGAAGGTGAAAGCGAAGAAAAATAAAAGAAAATTGAAAGCAGAAAAACAAAAAATACTTTCAGTTTAAGTAGAAAATTTATGGATCTGATTTTATTTGTTTAGCCATGCTGTCAAAAAAGTTTAAGTTTCTGATACTATATAAGTTCAGTGCAATCACCAAATTACTATTCATTAAAATATGAGCTAAAATAATTTTAGAGCTAAAATAATTTAAGACATAAACAAATTATGTTGTTTTATCTGTCAAATGGAAAGTAACAGAAAAATTCTATTTTCGTTATAAAGGTCAAATACACAGAGATAGGCAATTGGCCCACCTCTGTGTAGTAAACTTTTCTGGTGATGTAAAAGAGGGTTATACCCAATATGTATATATATATATTAGGAGCTTGAATAAGTTGTTGCAGTTTTTCAAAGGATGGCATTCTTAGAAATGCGTGTGTTTAGTTACAAATGGTAACACATCTATTGGAAAGGACTATAAACAAACTTGAAATTCTGTGTATGTCATTTTGCTGAAGTGTAAACAACATTGTTTTTCATAGTGTTAAACATGTTGTTTCACTGAATTGTAAATAACTGTTTTTCATAGCATTAAAAATGTCGGATTTCTTGCCAAAGAAAGTGTATTTGCTGGGAATTATATTGCACGACTTTATTAAAACGAAATATTCAGCTGAAGTGCACAGAATTCTTGGTGAAACTTACACCAACCATACTCTGTCAGAAACAACATTCAAAGATTGGTTTAGATGCTTAAAAAAATGGTTTTGATATTGAAGATAAAAAATGCTCTGGCACACCATAAAAGCTTGAAGACAAACAATTGAGGCTTACGGCCATATCACGTTGAATACACCGGTTCTCACTCGATCACCAAAGTTAAGCAACATTGAGCCTGGTCAATACTTAGATGGGTGACCGCTTGGGAATACCAGGTGCTGTGAGCATTTAGTGACTGATGTGCGTTGTGGTACAGTGGATATTGGCTCGGAAAGAGAAATCAGTGAGCCGAGTTCAAATTCCAGTTGAATACCCTGCATTTACTTAAGCACTAGTGCCCTTGGGAAAGGTATTAATCCGTCCCTTCCCTCCAGTTATGGGTTAAATAACAAGGGTAGGACTTGGGGACCCTGCCCTTAAAAAAAACAAATCTCAATGAATTTTGATGCTCAAAAAGAAAAAATATTACTAGACACAAAACTTATATAAAAAACAACAATAAATTGTTGAAAGAAAAAGGTATTACCAGCAATAAAATAAATAAACAATTTAGTTGGCAATAAATGACCCACCAAGGTTGATTTGCCATAAAAACAAAACAACCGACCAACCAACCAACCAATCAACCAACCAACAATTGAAGGTATTACTTCATGAAGACTCATGTCAGGTGCAAGCTAAACTTGCAGAATTATTAGGAGTTGATCACATAACAGTTTTGAAATGTTTGAAAGCATTAGGAATAATTCAAAAGCAAAGACATTGGGTGCCATATGAGTTGAAGCTGAGAAATGTCAAATGGTGTCTTGTCACATGTGAACAGCTGCTTCAGAAGCAGAAAAGGGAAGGATTTTTACACTGTATCATGACCGGTGTTGAAAAGTGAATGCACTATGATAATCTTAAGCATATAAGATTGTGTGGTATGCCCAGCCATTCATCAATGATGACAACAAAATCAAATATCCATGGTTTGAAGCTTCTGCTCTGCATTTGGTGAGATCAACTGGGCATAGTTTATTATAATCTGTTCAAACTGACCTAAACCATCATGGGAGATTGCTATTGACTGTAATTGATGCATTTAAGCCAAATGGTGAAGAAAGAATGGCCATTGTGCAAGCAGTAACATAATAAAGTGATTTTACAACATGACAACACTAGGCCACAGGTTGCAAATTTGGTGAAAACCAACTTGGAAATACTTAAATGGAAAGTTTTACCCCAACCATTATATTCACAAGACATTGCCTAGTCTGATTATCACTTGTTTCGATTGATGGCACTTGACTTGGCTGAACAAGACTTTGATTTTTATGAAGATACCAAAAATGGGTTGTCCCATGGTTAGTTTCAAAAGAATTATTTTTCTGACATGGATTTCAAATACTGCCAGAAAAATGGGAAAAAATAGTGGCTAGCGATGGGCAATACATTCAGAGACATGTTTCAAACTATTTTTTGTAAATAAAGCATTACTTTTTATGAAAAAACAGTGAGCACTTATTCAATGATTTTGTATTAATATATACATAGGTACTTCCACTAAATCACTCAAAAATCAGTATAGTATAAAAAAAAAAGATCCAATACTTGATAAAAACCAACTTTAACATCAAAATGTTTATCTTACTATTAAGAGAAAAGATCAAAATAATTTTTCATTATTTTTTAAAATTTTTAATCCTTTCTAAAATTTTGGTATTTTTTATTTTTATTTTCATTAGCTGGAAACCAAATCATTACAATATTTTACAAAGGAAAACATAATATTATATAGCTCAGTTTTTTTTTTCTGGTGACAAACACATTAATTTGAAAGTTCTTGCAAAAAATTAAACAATTGTTGGATTTTAAAGAAACTTTCAGAACTTGTTCACAAATGAATAAAATTATTTTTGAGAACATTATTTTAAAAAAATCTTGGCAAAAATATATATCTTACATCTGTTACCCGCTCAGTAAATTCATGAAATTTCAAGAAATTAAATTCTATGGGCAAAATTGTTTTTAATAATTAAGCACAGGACTCATTAGGGAATGTAAATCATGTATTATTTTTCAGTCATTACCAAAAATCTGCTCTGAATAGTAAAATAAGAAATGCAACAAAACTATAACATTATTTAATTATATAAGCTTTTAATTGCTTTAATAAATAATATAAATTTAGGACATTATAATCTGAAGGAAAAAAGTTTTTCAATTAATAATAATAAAATCTTAAAAGAATTCTTTTTATTTAATTTAATTAAAATAATTTATAAAATTTCAAAAGTATTTTTAAAATACTTCAAAGACTTGTAGATGTTAAATTAGTAAGTTATTAAGTGAAGACTATAGTTACTAATTGAAAATTGTAAAGTTTAATACATATCATCTAGTCATCGTATCTTTAAAACAATTTTTAACTTTTTTTGTATTTGAGGTTTTTTGTTGTATGGTATTTTCTATGTGTACATCAAAATGTCATGTGTTTCACAGTTTCTTCTCCTTACAGGAAAAAAAATTGGACAATTTTAACAAGTCTAATCACCATACATCTATTTTATCTCACATCTGTCAAGCTGTCATCACATTTCAAATATGGAGAAAGACCAGAAAGTTCAACTTTGTTTTTAAGAAATAATTTTATTCCAAATTTCATGCTCTAAATAAGTAATACTTGTGCAAATCCGATTAATTTAACATTAAATTTGCTAATTTTCTAAAAATAATGTGTCACAGATGTATATTTTATTTTGGTAAGATTTTTAAAACCAAGAATTAACTTTTGTTTTAAAAGTTTTCTATTGTGGGGATTAATGATATTATCCATATTCTTGCACACATAATAATCTATTAAATTGATTACAGTTGGAAAATAATATAATTTTGAATTCCACAGTCCATTTCCTTTAGTTGCATATATATAAAGTACTTCTGTATTTATTTCATCTGTCAAGAAATAAAGCTGAAAATTTAGTCATAAAAACTCAGTTGCTGTCAAGTTTGAAGAGACTTACCTTGGTTCTGAAGACAGTTAAAATGCTTGAAGTTGGTGCAGATAGTGTTTATCAGCACAAAATATAGAATCAGCATTTCAAATTCCAGTGTTGGCTGTTTGAATTCAAACCCATGGTGAAACTAAAAATACATTTCTTTTCCCTTAGCCTCTTTATGTCAACCAGCTGAGGTGAAGTAAACTCTGAAAACTAACTTAAAGAGGAATGAGTTACATAAAGTTATCTTTCCCTAGACACATTAATTGCTGCTATAGATGCAGTACATATTGTTTCACAACAATCCTAAAATGGGTTACAGGATGAGTGCATGCAAGATATTTTAAATCAAGAATTTAAATACATCAATCTTGTTTTGTTGTTTTAATATTTGTTATCATATTCAAAGATTAGCTTTTGAAATGATTATTGAGTTATTCTTGGTTTCTTTTGCTGAAGTTAATTCAGGCTGGTTGAATTTATGATATGTCAACCTCTAAGGGGTTAGTTATTGTTGAATTTTGTACAGGCCACACATGGAGGATTGAACTTATAACTCAGTGTTAATAGTCAGCCCAACAAACCTTTGACTATTATCACAAACTGAGATTTTTTTTTTTTTTTTTTTTTTTTTATAAGCGTTTCACCCCGAGCAAGGCATGTCACTGCCACTACTGTGCAGGGGGCTACGTAGAGTGGAGAAAGGCTGGTTAAATATAGGAAATAACAGAGGGTGGGTGATAGGCGGGTGAGGATACCGAGAATGAGGGTTGGGTAGATGAGAGTGTTGTGAGAATAGTTGGGAGTTAGTGTGATAGGAGGTGTCTATTGACCCTACATTTAAACACCTGGAGATTGTAACTGTCGGGAAAGCAGACTTGTGGAAGGGAGTTCCACAGGCGGGAAGCGCGAGAAAAGAAGCTGTTGGAGTAGAATTTACGGTTGATGCTAGAGATGATTTCCAATGAAAATGCATTCAAAATTATTTTACTGTAAAAATGCTTTGGAAGGGATTTTTCTGTGAAAATGATTTTTTTTATAATTGTTTCACCCCTAGCAAGACAGGACTGCTACTGGTGTGCAGAGGGTTACAGTAAGAGAAAATAAAACAAACAAACAAGGTACAAAGAAAGAATAACAATCAGATAGGAATTAAGGAGGCAGAAGGTGGTAGTTGATCCTGCATTTAAACTTTTGAAGATTGTAGCTATTAGAGAAGCAAGTATATGGAAGGAAGTTTCACAGGCAGTGAGTAAAGAAACTGTTAGAGTAGAAGTGGCAGTTACATTTGAATATTATGACAGTAAAATGTGGGACCTAGATGATAGTCTAGTAGTATGAGTAAATTCATATGCTCAGGACACCATGGAAAGAAGCATGTCAGAGCAGAATTGGGGAAAATATTTATAGAAAAAACAGAAGGAAGAATCCTTTGTTATTGTCATGTTGAAGTCATGTTACAAAAATGGGATCAATTATATTGCAGATCTTTCTTTTGGGTTTTGTTGGGAACCTCAAGTTTAAAAGCAGGAGCATCCGACCAGTTATAGCAACAGTATTCAATGAATGAATAAATCATAGATTTATAAATTGACAATGATTTTGTAATGAAAATGTATTGCAAATGAATTTAGGTTGGCTTAGTATATTTTGTGACATGTCAACCACTGTTAGATCATCTCCTGTCTAATTTTCTTGTATAGAGTACCCAGTGAGAATTGAACTCAATATTTAGTAATGATGGTTAAACAGAATAGCCACATTCAACATTGCTCCATATCAATGGGCTTAGTTTCTTTTAGTCTAATTTAAAAATTAATATTCTACTCAAACAATGCATGATATAATTATTTGCTAAAAGGAGCTTTGTTTGTTTGTTTGTTTTTGAGGCTTAATGACCTATCAATCCTTATGGGATCATTTAAGGTCATAATCAATGATTTTTGGGTAAGGTTATTTTATTTTTACAACATTTTTCTTTTTCACAATTCATTGGGATTTGTTTTTAAGAGCAGGGTCCCCAAGTCCTACCCTTGTTATTTAACCCATAACCTTTCCCAAGGGTACCAGTGCTTAAGTGAATACAGGGTATTCAACTGGAATTCGAACTCGGCTCACCGATTTCTCTTTCCAAGCCGATATCCACTGCACCACAATGCACTTCCGTCACTATACGCTTACAGCACCTGGTATTCCCAAGTGGTCACCCATCTAAGTATTGACCAGGCTCAACGTTGCTTAACTTCGGTGATCGAGCGAGAACCGGTGTATTCAACGTGATAGGCCGTAAGCACGAGCTTTGTTTGACACAAGGCAAAAATTATAAAACACTCAATAAAGATGGAACTCACTATACAGTAGTAATGGTCTTTCAGGTTAGCTTAATAAGCAATACTTGATACAAGATGCATGATATAAATACTAAGCTTAGTCTGATACAAAGCTATAAGCAAGGGAAATCTATTGAAGTTTGAATTCATTACAACTTATTAATGATCTACAAGGCTTGTTTGCTTATAATTATGTCATGGGTAGGTTCCCAACAATGCATGATATACAAACACTAAAAAGCAAGCTTAGGTACCAAATGTCATAAAAACAATAATTACAAAACAATAATCTTAAAGATATGAATTGCAAAGCTAAGAGTTCCAAATCCAACATTTGTCAATTCCAACAACACAAAGCCAAAAATTGTAAAGCCAAGAGTTATAAAGTCAAGCATTGCGAAAGCAGGACTCATAAAACCAAGAGTTATAAAGCAAAGGATCACAGTCAAGAGCTGTAAATCCAATAAAAACAAAACCAAGAGACATTAAAAACCAAGAATTCTTGTCAACATTCATAAAGACAAGATTCACAAAGCCAAGACTTGGAAAGTCAACATTTTCTTAAATCAAGCATCACAAAGACAAGAATACTAAAGGCATGAGTTGCAGGTTGCATTGGCTGTCATGTTGTACTCTAGAGGTAACTGCCAAGTTCCTCCCTCAAGTTTCCTCCATTTACTTCTCAAATGCATTAACTTATACAAACAAGACACCTAGAATTGGTCAAATAAAATTTTGAACATGCTGTTTAGCTTTCTATGAAAGAAATCTACAAACAAAGTCTGGTTTTTTCAACCATTTTTAGCAAAGAATGCATGCAATGTGTAGGTGTCTTGGTCAGTGTGATAAGCTCCTATTTCCTTTGGGTAACTCCCCACAATACACATTGAATGAGTTAAACAAGAAACTGTAGTTTCTTGTTTAACTCATTCAATGTGTGTTGTGGGGAGTTACCCACTTAATAATTAACTCTTCTTTGCCTATATTAACCAAGAGTTAATTACTCTCAAGGACAGAGCCAGGACGACAGAGACACTGGTTTCCAATATGACTTCAGTTCAGCTCAGCCTAGTCTGTCTGTCTGTCAGTCACTTGTAGCCAAGCTATTATTACTCTTTCTCTTTGTATCTTTTTGTATCTGTTTGTATCTCTTGTTGTCGTAATATATGTTCTTGACCTACCACCATGTTGACTCATTATTTTATGGTCTCATACTGGGTCCATATCAACTGGGGACAAAGATATAAGAATTCATCCAGGGAAGGAAAACCTTTTTCTTTGACCACTGTCGATATATCAACGAGCAACGAAGATATAAGAATTCACGCAAGAAAAGAAAATCTTTTTTTTCTTTGATCACTATCATCAGGTATCAACTAGTAACATCAGAAATATGGAAATTGTGCACATCAATGGTCAAACGTGGATTTCAAGTACCAAGGGATAGTCCCCCTCACATATAATTGGTCGAAAAAACGTGAAGTATCAAGAAAGGAAAAATATATACCCCATCTAAACCAGCCTGCAACTAATAAAAAAAAAGAGAAGGAAAAAATTCAGTCGAATGAAAAAGTTCCCTACAAGCCCAGAAAAATCTGTAAGTAGATTCGTTTTGAGCCTCTCTCTTTCTATTTGACGTACATCTTATGAAAAAAACTGTAAGTACAGTTAGTGTTTTTCCTCTCGTGTTTACGAAAAATTGGCTGTGTTGAGTTTGAAAAAAAAAGGAAGACTTACAAAAATGATAATCCAATTCATGAAAACTCAGTTGGATCGACAACAAACAACAACAATTATTTATGGAGCTACATAAACAACAGATGGATTTGCAAGAACAAGTCTTTAAAAGGACTGAGGAATGACAAAATCAAATTGAAGAGTTACTTCTTAAATCATTAAATGGCAAATAAACTGAGAATGATACTGCTTTTTCTCAGGGTACTATCTGTAGTACCATGGAAACTTTTGAGTATGTACCTGAAGACTAAAAAACTTTTGATGCTTGTTATAGGCTGTATGAGGATTTATTTAACATTGACTGTAATAATTGGCCAAATTACAAGAAAGTGTGTTTATTACTAAGGAAGTTGGGTACAGCAGAGCACAGCAGGTTTGTTGATTTTATTCTCGCCAAAAAGAAAACAGACCTGAAATTCTCAGGAAATAGTCAAGCTACTGTCGGAATTATTTGGGCTGAACTCATCACTTTTTCATAAAAGATGGAAGTACCTAAATTTATTCAAAAAGAAACAGCAGGACTATTTAACATTTGCCACTACAGTAAATAAATACTGTAACGATTTCAAATTAGTGGAGTTATCTGCTGACAACTTTAAATGCCTAATTTTTGCTCAAGATCTGGTCTCAGTCAAAGATGCTGAAGTTAGACATCAAGTGCTAACAAAACTAGAAAATGATTCAGGTTTAACCCTCCAAAAATTAGCAGAAGACTGCCAGAGGGCCGTATCCATAAAAAGTGACTCTAGGAATATCGAGGAGTCGGGAGTCGCTCATATAAAAAAATTATGAACAGATCAAAACACCACTCCCCAGAAAGAGAGAAAAGAAAATATTGGGACAAGGATACTATAAGACAAGAAAATTCACCATGAAGTCTGTGTTACATTTGTGGAAAATTACACTGGATGAGGTTTTTCCTGTCCAGAAAGAAAAAAATCTGTCAGAATTGTGGTAAAGCCAGTCATTTAACAGTAAGTTGCTGGTATGTGAAAAGATCTAGAAGAACAAAAAATAATGTAAGACAGATGCAGTCAAGCGATAAGGAGGATGGAAATTTGTGCAAATATGTAATCGTGCAAATATTAAATAAAACAATTAAATTCCAGCTGGACAGTGAATCTAACATGACAATCATAAGTTTGCATATGTGGAGGCGACTGAAAAAGCCAACTTTATCGAGAACAAATAAAATGGCATGCACTGAGACAGGTGAAAAAATAAGCATTTTAGGAGAAGTATTTTTTGCAGTAACATTGAATGGAACAACTAAAAAATTGAGAGCATATGTGATGAAAAATACTAAAGAATTTGTTCGGTACAGATTGGATTGAAAAGTTCAATTTGTGGGACTGTTCAATGAGTATGTTCTGTCACAAAATAGAATCTACAATGTCCAACATTGAAAAACTGAAACTGAAACTAAAGGAAAATATTCTCAGAGGTTTTTTCAGTCGATTTAGGGAAATGCACTAAAATAAAAGCTCAATTCAAGTTAAAGGATAATGCACAGCCCGTGTTCAAAAAGAAGACGAACGTTCCATTTGCAGCAGTAAACTAAATAGATGAAGAATTAGACAGATTAGTAAATGCAGGTATCCTGTCTAAAAATTGATTTTTTGGAATGGGCTGCTCTAGTGGAATATGTTAAGAAGTTAAATCAAATCAGAGTATGCACTGATTTTTTGATGGGTTTGAATGCCTCGGTAAAAAACCATCATTATCCTCTACCTAGTCCCTAAGAATTCAACAAATTAAACAGGGGCAAAATTTTTTCAAAAATCGATTTATCAGACACTTACCTACAAATCCAGGTTGACAAAGAATGCTCCAAACTGCTGTGCATAAATACACATAGAAGTCTATATAAATTTAATAGATTGGCCTTTGGGGTCAAGGTTGTATTTGCTATTTTTCAACAAGTCATGGACACCATGCTGGGCAACCTTGATTTCGCAACTGCCTATCTTGACGACATTCTAGTTACGAGTGAATCAGTGAAAGACCACAGAGAGCATATAATAAGTGTATTCGATAAAATCCAGGAATATGGTTTTAAAGTTAAAGAAGCTAAGTGGGAATTTTATTTAACCCAAATAAAATATTTAGGACACATTATTGATAAAGACATTTGATGACCAGATCCTGATAGGGCTACGGTGATTAAGGACATGCCAGCCTCGGATCATGTATAAGCACTGCAAAGCTTTTTAGGCCTAGCAAATTTCTATCAAGTATTCATAAAGAACATGCATAACTTGAGAGCTTCGTTGAATGATCTTTTAAAGAAAGATAAAATCTGAAATTGGACACCAGAATGTCACTCAGCATTCGAGAAAATAAAAGATACACTTATGCTAAACCTTTCCCTCACCCACTATAACCCAAAATTGGATATTATAGTTGCGAGTGATGCCAGCTCTTATGGCATTGGTGCCTGTATATTACGTAAACTTCCGGACGAAATGAGAAAACTGATAGTGCATGCTTCTTGATCGTTGCTGTTGGCAGAAAGGCAGTATTCACAGATCGAAAAAGAAGCATGAATATAATCTTTGCTGTGGCCAATTTCCACAGATATCTGCATGACAGACATTTTACTCTACAAACCAATCACAAGCCGCTGCTGACGATATATGGAATTAAAAAAGGATTGCTGGTGTACACCATTAACAGACTCATTTGATGGGGAACAATATTGTTGAAATACAATTTCAAAATCGAGCATTTGTCATACAAAGAATATTTGCCATACTGACAGATTGTCCAGACTTGTTCCTATAAATAAAAAGTTTTTCAAAGACTTGATAATCACAACATTGAGAACGGATTACAAACTAAAAAACATGATTGCCAACACCATAAGAGAGCTCCCAGTTACATTATTCGACATTAAAAGTGAGGCTCTAAAAGACGAGTTCATTATGTCTACCAAGAACAAAATTTACAAAAAAGACTCAAGTGTGCCTGAGGTTTTTTCTCTTTGTGATGAGGTACAATTATGCAACAAAAGAGTGGTGATACCAAGAAGAAAATCCTTTGGGACTTTCATATGGAACATCCTGGAAAAAACTGAACTAAAAGCCTCATGCGATGTTATGTCTACTGGCCTAACATGGATAGAGATATCACAGACATGATTGATGCATGCAAAGGGTGCTTATTTGCTCCTAAAGCTCCACTAGTGATGTGCAAGCCTTGGCCAAAGATGGACCAGCCATGGCAGATGATACATGTCGATTTTGAGGGACGATTAGAGGATCACTATTACCTCATAGTCATAGACAGCCACACTAAATGGCCGGAAATACTCAGATGTAAAAGACCAACCACAGGATGCATGATAGCTTTTCTGCATGGACTGTTTGCACGTTTTGGCATTGTGGATTGCGTAGTAACTGATAATGGAATGCAGTTCACATCTCGTGAATTCAAACAATTCTGTGAAACGTTTCAAGTGAACCATATCACAACTCCACAATATCACCCTAGGTCCAATGGGCAAGCGGAATATTTTGTCGATACATTGAAATGAGCACTTAAGAAAGCACAGGGCACACCTACTGAGAAGGTGCTGCAGCAGTTTCTGCAAGTGTATAGAATTGCTCCAAATCCCAATGCACTAACGAGACTTTCACCGGCAGAAATGATGTTTGCGAGAAAAATCAGATCAGTTTTCACTAAGCTTATCCCCAAGCAAGCTAAATTCAAAAAGACAATCACACTTCCCAGAAAACGCTACTCTTGTGGTGAAAAAGTACTTTTCAAAGTATACAAAAATAAATGTTTTGGGAAGTGGGCACTATAAAACAAAGAATGGGAGACGTGGTCTACATGATACAAGGTCCCAAGAATATACATAAGCGCCACCAAAATCAAATAAGGAAATGTCGGACAACTGACATAAATGATTCACCACTGTCAAATGAAAAGCCGATAGATATCATCTTCGAGAATTTTGACCTCAAGGCACCCTAAGCTTCACCTGAAAGAAGTCAATCTAGTAGGAAAAGGAAGTTCATGGATCCTTTGATTGTCAACCCTAAATGAAAAAAATATTAAACAGCTTTTCGAGGAAAAAGCTCTTGGAAGGGGGATGTTGTTGGGAGTTACCCACTTAATAATGGACTCTTCTATATTAACCGAGAGTTAATTACTCTCAAGGACAGAGCTGGGGCGACAGAGACACTGGTTTTCAGTACGACTTCAGTTCAGCTCAGCCTAGTCTGTTTGTCTTTCAGTCATTTGTAGCCAAGCTATTATTACTCTTTCTCTTTGTATCTTTTTGTATCTCTTGTTGATGTAATATATGTTCTTGACCTACCATTGTGTTGACTCATTATTTTATGATCCCATACTGGGTCCATATCAATGTGATAGTGAGGTTTTGTGCAATATTGTTTTAGTCAGAGTGGAATATGCCATTTTCAGATGTTGACAAAAGAAACAATTATGTCATCATATTTATTAGAAGCATATTAGACTGTTAGAATATAATGCTATATAAGATCATGCCTTTTCAATGAAGTTCATATTACGTTTTCAATTTAAATATAAGAAGCTGTATCCTGGAAAATTTATTCTGTACAGACTGGAGTCATGTATTCTATACTTATCAGTTTGCTTTATAGGTTTCATGCTGTTATGCCAGAAAGCTTTTATCATCAGAAACTATCTTGCACGTTTATAAATCTATCATTCATCTTTACATGCAGCATTGCTGCCATATCTGGTCTGGTGCTCTGGCTATATATCTTAAGATTATTACCAGAATCCAAAGAAGGATCTGTAATGTTATAGGTTCCAAAATGACATCAGTCACTTTTCCATCACAATGACTTAGCTTTTTTCTGTCTTTTCTAGAAATATATCATAGCAGTCATTTAATAGGGTCTCTTCCTTTTGGTACCCTGACCGTGTGAATTTAAGCATGTTTTAAATTGGCTTCTAGGTCTCATCATTTTTAGCTTGATATAACTATAAGTTTTATTCTTTCTTTTCTTGCACTTATTAGCTCTGAAACTCTCTCCCAATTTCTTGTTTCCCTACCACCTACAATCTTCAAATATTTAAATGTAATGTCAACTGTCATCTTCTGTCTTCCTGAATACTGTTTTTTATTGTCATTTCTAATCACTAAAGGCTTTTCATTCTCTTCCATTCCCAGTAACACCTTGTGTCTTAATGGCATTATTGCCTCACTTGAGGTGAAATGATTAAAAAAGTACTACTGGCAATTAAACTGAGGATACTACTGTTGATACACATAATGATCATACTACAGCTGATGATACTACTGCTGTTTTGACTATGGAAAATACAGTTGATACTACTTTTGTTATTATTGTGAATACTAATAATAATAATGCTATGGATATTACTTTATCTTCCAATCATTTCATCTCAAGCAAGATAATAAAAGCCACTTAGATGCAAGGAGTTACTGAGAGTAAAAGAAACAGAGTTCTCTCAATAAAAGAATTCAAGGAGACAGATGATGGCAGTTGACATTGCATTCATATTTTTATAGATTCTAGTTGACAAGAGAAGAGAAAGACTGGAAAATTCAGCACTCACAGGATATATTGAACGCAAAAGGGACAGAGTAAAACAATGTATAACCTAACTAACTATATTTTATAAATGGATGGCAGAGATTACAAAAAGGTAAAATTCACTAAGAGCTACAAAAGACAGAAAATTGTGGAGAGCCATGATCACACATAGAAGAATTTTGCAAGAAGCAGGAAGTCAGAAGAGAGTTCCACAAGTGAAAAGTGTGAAAGAAGAAACTTGAGGGAATTACTCAGATTTTGTTTATTTCATATAATCTATTACTGATAAACTGTCTCATCTTTCAGAAGCTTTTTCTTCTCATCTGAGTAATATCAGGTGTCCTTGCTGCAATAATGAAAAATATTAGTTGCTATGGAAGCAGAATTGAGTTTTATTGCCAATGTTTTACAATGGGAGTCACACCTTGATTAATCATTAATCAAAAGAGGTGGATATTATATTTATTATTATCATTATTATTGAAAGGATATTTTTTAAATTTCAGAATTTTTAAAAAATTCAGAGGGAAAAAATGTCTGCAGACAATTCTTTTAATGTGTGTAGGCTGAGAAGCTATTTGTGACAGTAATCATGAAAACTTGTTACTTTAGAGTTAATTGGTTGAAAAATGTTTGTGGTTAGTCAAATTGATATTCTTTCTGCATTAAATGAAACTGGAGATATAAAGAAAATAAACAGACTAAAAGAAAGAGGATGATTTGAATAAATAAATGAGGAAGAATAAAATTACAGGAGGAAGGAGAAATTAGGAAGTAAGGAAAAACATAAAGAAAGGAAGAATATGATACAAAAAATGAAAAAGAAAAAAGATATGAATATTAAGGTTAATTGTAAAAGAGTGATGAGAAAAAAATTATTGGAAGAAATGAAAAGAAAGAAAGAAAATGATTAAAAATTATGAAAGAAAGAAATATATGAATAACTAGGTAAGAAATGAGTGGCGAAAAAATTTCTTAAAAGAGTGGGAAGAAATAGAAAGAAAGAAGGAAAGAAAGAGAAAAAGGAAAGAAAGAGAAAGAAAAAGGAAAGAAAGAAATATGGATAAATATCTAAGAAATTAGAAATGAGTGGTGAAAAAAATTAAAAGTGGAACAAAAGAAAAAAAAATATGAATAAGCAGGTAAAACATGAATTAGGGTGAAAAGAAATTAATTAAAAGAGTAGAAAGAAAGAAAGAAAGAAAGAAAGAAAGAAAGAAATAATGGTATGAATGAACAGGTAATAAAACAAAGAAAGAAAGAAGGTATGAATGAACAGGTAATAAAATGTAAATAAGTGGTGAGAAGAAATTTATTAAAAGTGTAGAAAGAAAGAAAGAAACAAACAAAGAAACAAAGAAACAAAGAAAGAAACAAAGAAACAAAGAAACAAAGAAAGAAACAAAGAAAGAAACAAAGAAACAAAGAAATAATGGTATGAATGAACAGGTAATAAAATGTAAATAAGCTGTGAGAAGAAATTTATCAAAAGAAAGAAAGAAAGAAAGAAAGAATAGTATGAATGTACAGGTAATAAAACAAAGAAAGAAAGAATGTATGAATAAACAGGTAATAAAATGTAAATAAGTGGTGAGAAGAAATTTATTAAAAGTGTAGAAAGAAAGAAACAAACAAAGAAAAAAACAAAGAAAGAAACAAAGAAACAAAGAAACAAAGAAAGAAAGAAATAATGGTATGAATGAACAGGTAATAAAATGTAAATAAGCTGTGAGAAGAAATTTATCAAAAGAAAGAAAGAAAGAAAGAAAGAATGGTATGAATGAACAGGTAATAAAACAAAGAAAGAATGAAGGAATGGTATGAATGAACAGGTAATAAAATGTAAATAAGTGGTGAGAAGAAATTTATTAAAAGAGTTAAAGTAAAAAATTATGAAAGAAAGAAAGATGTGAATAAATAAGCAAGATATAAGTGATGAGAAGAAATTTGTTAAAAGAAGTGAAAGAAAAAAGATAAAAATAAATGAGGAAATATGGAAGTGCAAAATAAAAGAAAGAAGCAAATAAAATAAAAAGAAGAGAAAGATAAAAGAAAGAAAAGAAGAAAAAGAAAGGAAGAAGATGATGTGTATAATTGAAGAAGTATGAAAAATAGTCAAAGGAAAGAAAGAAAGCAAAATCATATAAATGAAAGAAAGAATGAAAAAGAAAAAAGAGTGATGAAAATAGGGAGGAAGTAAAAAGTAGAATTAATGAAAGATATCAAAATAGAAGGAAAAATGCAAACTAGAAGAAAGAAAGAAGGACAAAGTAAGAAAATTATGTGAATAAGTGAGTATGTATAAAAGGAAAAAAAAAATCAGATTAAGGAAAGAATGAAGAAAGAAAAAAGAAAGAAGGAACAAATATGGGGTCAAAAAAGAAAGGGAAATCATATAAATGACTATAAAAAAAGATGAAAGAGACTGAATGGCAAAGTAAAAACAATAAACTGAGAAAAAAAGAAAAAGGAACTGTAAATGTACAAGAAAAAAAAAAGACAGAAATAAAGTGAATGGAAGAGAAAGAATAAAATATAGTAGAGATAAATTAATAAATTTTGTAATCAATGAAATAACAAGTATGAAAGAAGTAATCTTAAAAGAAAGGAAAAAGGAGAGAAAAAAATAAGAAATAAAAATAAAAATGGCAAATTGGAAAAATTGAAAAGAAAGAAGATATTAAACAAAAAATGGAGAAAAAAGATTCAGCAAAAAATAAAATAATGACGAAAAATGCAAAGAAATAATTGCTCTATGTTTTATTCTTTTTGATGTGATTAGATCTGAATTTTTCATTTTTGAAAAATTGATTTAATGGATTTTGAATATATTATTGTTATTGTCATTTACATTTTGGTATTTAAATGAAGTGAAAAGATTCGGCAAAAGGAGATGATTTATTTGTAAATGAAAGACTCAACACAGCAAAACAAAATAATAAATATGAATCAAATGCATATGAAAAAAGAACAAAAGAAATGATTTCTGTTAATATAACTTTTGGTGTAGAATGAACCTTTATTTTAAATGTCGAAGGAAATGATTTATCTTGTCTTTTTGAAAAGCTTCCACACCCTCCAATCTCTTTTACTTTTTATTTATTTGTACATCTATTCATACAATCTTTCATTCATTCAACATTTTATTTATTTTTGTTTTTCCGTTGTACTGATTCATTCAACTATCTTCTCCCAACAATTTCTCTTCATTCTGAACTCATTTCAAATAGAATTTCTATTTTGGGTAATTTACACTGAAATATAATTCAATACCCTTTGCTTGACACAGAGAGAGAGAGAGAGTAAGAGAGAGAGAGAGAGAGAGAGTAAGAGAGAGAGAGATAGAGAAATATATATATGTATAAATAAGTGAAATCAAAAATTGATATTGCGCACCCCTGAAGTAAGTTTCAAGTGTAGAATCATATATATATATATATATATATATATATATATATATATACATATATATATATATATATGTATTCCAGGATATATTTGTGTATATTCATATATAAATATATGATTACAACTGTAGAATCATAAACATATATATTAAAAAAGAGAGAAAATTAATAAACCTGAATGGTCAGAAGAAATTTTAAATGCCAAAAAACAAAAGCAAAAAAAGACAAAGCCTGTTTTGTGAAAAATTTCCTGTTGAGAATTGAATTCAATAAAATATTTTGCTCCTTTATGTTTCTCCATCATGAAATACAGGCTAATTTGCTCGCACTATTTTAAAATATCGACATTTTATTTCAAGTATCCAAAAAAATTAGGACTTGATAAACCTTTGATAAACCAGGAATGAAAATAGAGATAGCACCTACTCTGAATCCATCATAAAAATTCAGAATGTTGAATTAATAAATTCTAAAAATTATAAATACCTGGATAAATCTGGATCATTTATAACAAATTTAGTATAGGAGATAAGATAGTTGAACACAGAGTCAGTTAAGTACATGCTTTAGGTGATCATGTCTTGAAAGAGATATGACTGACTGGGCAGAAGATGATCCTGCAGTAGGTTGCCATTACTTTCTGCAGCAGACCGGTTGCCAGCCAAGGCTGTAGAACCCAATCTGTCTTGTTATTTAACCCATAAATGGAAGGAAGAGATAGATTAATACCTTTCCCAAGGGTATTTGTGTGTAAGTGAATGCAAGGAATTCAACTGGAATTCGAACTCAGCACTCCTGATTTGTCGGGAGTACACAGGGTACATTGCACAATCATACTTTTGTTAAACTGTAAGATGCTTCTTCTTTTATGTGCCGTATCCCTTCAGGATATAGGTTATCATGGACCTCCACACCTTCCTATCAATTGTAGCTCTTAACAACTTTCTTTCAAATCTGCTCTGCCATCCATTTGCTTAAGCCCAACAAGTATGTCACATGTTGTTTTCCCTTGTCTCTCTTTCCCTTTGACTTTCCTGTGAGTATCAGGCTCTCCATCTTCTTCCTTATTATGTCTCCCAGAATTTCCAGCTTCCCTTATCCTGATGTTAAGCATAAGTTTCTTTTGCATTTCCATTCTCTTTAAAAACTTACTATTTCTCACATGTTCAGTCCATGGTATCCTCAGCATCCTTCTGTATAACCACATTCGAGACTCTCCTTCATCTTTGATGAGATTATCCTGGACTCACTGCTATATAGGAGGACAGATATCACATAACAGTCCAGTATTTGTTTCCAACAAAATTTGCCTGTCTCTCAATACTCTACTCAAATTTTGGAATGTATCCATGGCCATGCCAATACGACTTCAAATCTCAATGTTGCACTTTCTGTCCTCTGTTATCCCAGGTATTTAAATTTCTGTACCAGCTTGAATTTTGTATCCCTGACTTATAATTGGCTCCTCTTTTTGCTGATGAACATGCATTCAGTTTTTTGTAGTTTATGTTTAGTCCTTTCTTCTCACTTTTCTTCACTTACTGCAAGACCAAAATATTGATCTAAAAGAGTTATAATTTGAGTTATATTTGTTAATTAGTCTTTTCAGGTCAAGACTTTCATGTGGATGTCATGCATGGCATCTGACTCATTCATAAATGTCTTAACTATTATTGATGTACAATCGTTTTCTAAGATCAATGATTAAAATAGCTTTATTCTCTAATTTTTTAGAATTAGGAGTTATCATTATTTACACTATTTATATTAGGATTATTATCCTCATCTTTCTAGTTGTTATCACAACGTTTTGGCCATTATGCCTTACAGCATTCATCAGGTGTATATCAGTCTGAGAATTCTACAAGGAATTCTGTACTAAAGACTTTATTTTGTGGTAGAATGTCTTGTTCCACAACCTATATAAATAGATATTGTCTACTTCTCATTTTTAGTACTTATTACTTGCCTGTTACCACTGAGTCTTGTATGGCAATAGTTTATTTCTTCTTTATGATATCAGTAGGATGTGCATTGTGGTACAGTGGATATCAGCTCAGAACGAGAAATCGGGGAACCGAGTTTGAATTCCAGTTGAATTCCTTGCATTCACTTACGCACAAATACCCTTGGGAAAGGTATTAATCCATCTCTTCCCTCCAGTTATGGGTTAAATAATAGGACATATTGGGTTCTGTAGCCTTGGTCGGCAACCAGTCTACCGCAGAAAGCAATGGCAACCTACTGCGGGATAATCTTCTACCCAGTCAGCCATGTCTCTTTCGAGACATGATTGCCCAAGCGTGTATCACGTATGGCACTTAACTGACTGACTGACCATATCAGTATTAGTTTAAATTTGACAAATTACATCCTTTGGTGATATCTTTTTCATTGATTTTTTTTTGGGGGGGGAGATAATGTTTTTTTCCAGATACAATACCTACTATTTAATTCATAGCTGGGGGAGGAGAAGAAGTGATATTTATGCCTTTCCCAAGGCTATTTGTGCAGAAGTGAATGTCACAAACTTGACTGGAATCTGAACTTGGCTCTTCAATTTCAAATTTGGAGCTGATATACAATAATACTTACATATTCCTGGAAAATATCTGCAGGCTTAACTGGCTCACCTATGTGTAATAACCCTGTTGGCTACAAGTTGAGTATAGAGCCATTAGGTGTTACTCTTGTGGATCAAGTAGCAAAGGTGTACATAAGGGGTAAAGTTACAAGCTCTACATCTTTTTTTTAATCATATCACCCCGAGCAAGGCAGTAACACGACTGATGTGCAGGGGGCTACATAAGAGTAAAAGCACTAGATAGAAGAGAGTGAAGAGAAGGACAAACCATTTAGAAAGGAGCACAGGAAGGGAGAGAACACAGGTGTGTTGACAGTTGCAGAGGTGGAGAGAAAGGAAAGGATATACAGTGTGGTGAGGAAAGAACTAGGGTCAAGTGGTTAAGAGATGAGTATTGACCTTGCATTTGAATTCCTGGGGGTTGTAGCCATCAGGAAAGCAAAATAAGGAAGTGAGTTCCACAGGTGGGAAGTGCGAGGAAAGAAGCTGTAGGAGTAGAAATATCATCTGCATTCGGTTGATTTCACTGTGAATAGGTGAGACCCAGTTGCCAGTCTGGTTGCATGAGTAAACACCTGTTGCAGAGGCACCAGTGACTTAAGTTCATTGGAGCAGAAGCCATGGAAGTATTTATAGAACAGACAAAGGGAAGCCACAGGAGAGTTCAAAATTAGGTGGCTAACAAAAAGCTAAAAAACTTGATCTGTTCTACTTTTAGGATGTGTGACTGTGCTGATTGCAGACACGGAAAGGAAACTACAAGACCTCCTACAGAAGATAGCTGACAAAAAAGGACTACAAATAAGCTGCAAGAAAACTGAATGCATGGTCATCAGCAAAAAAAAGCAACCCAAAATGCCAAATACAGGTGGGGGATACTAAAATCAAGCAGGTAAAAAATTCAAATACCTGGGATGTGTTCTAACAGAAGACAGAAAGTGTGACACAGAGATCCAAAAGTGAACTGGTGTGGTGAAGGACACATTCCAGAAGCTGAGTAAAGTATTAAGACACAGGAAACTTTCACTAGAAACAATGAAGAGAGTACTAGATTGCTATGTGATGTCAGTTCTTCAATATGGCAGCGAATACTGGACAATATCATCAAAGATGAAGGAAAAACATGAAGCAACTGAAATTGGTTCTACAGAAGGGTGCTGTGAATATTATGGATCGAGCATGTGAACAATGATGAGGTTTTGGAAAGGATGGAAACAAAAAGGAAATTAATATTGGGCATCAGGAAGAGACAACTAAAATTCCTGGGACATGCAATGAGGATGGAGGGCTTGGAGAACCTGATACTGACAGGCCAGATAGAGGGGAAAAAAGACAGAGGAAAGCAGTGGATGACATATTTGAAGGGCCTGAGCAGGTGAATGACAGAACAGCGGCTGTGAGATGTTACAGGAGAAAGTATGCTAAGAGCCACCAGGGATAAGGAGACGTGGAAGGGCATGATTGCCTATGTCTTGAAAGGACGAGGCACATAGAAGAAGATGTGGTGCAATGGATATCAGCTCACAATGAGAAATTGGATAGCCGAGTTTGAATTTCAGTTAAATTTGTTGCATTCATTTATGCATAACGAGAAATCAGGGAGCCGAGTTCAAATTCCAGTTGAATTCATTGCATTCACTTACGTGCAAATACCCTTGGGAAAGGTATTAATCCATCTCTTCCTTCCAGTTATGGGTTAAATAACAAGACAGATTGGGTTCTATAGCCTTGGCTGGCAACCAGTCTACCGCAGAAAGCAATGGCAACCTACTGCGGGATAATCTTCTGCCCATTCAGTCATGTCTCTTTCAAGACATGATCGCCCAAGCGTGTTTCACATATGGCACTTAACTGACTGACTGACCCTTGGGAAAGATATTAATCTGTCTCTTCTCCCTCCATGTTAAATAGCAGGAGGATAAGGGGATTTGCATTGAATCAACACCTCTATCTGTAATAAAAACAAGTTACAGAAGCATTGATGACTCCCTTGTTGATGGCAAGGGGTTGTCAATTCCAAGTAGCAGTCAATGATGAAGAGTCATTGATAGTCTATGCTATACTGGAAGCGATGGAGTTTAGGTTTTTGGGTTCATACACTAATAAGAAACGGGATATAACCATATATTTGTCAAAGGGATTTGTGCAATAATAAACGCAACTACCTGAACTGAAATTTGAACTCAAAATTCCAATCACACTTTCTACATTGATAACTGCTACATTATGTGACTGGTGCACTAAGGATTACTTATTTTCTATGAATTAGATTTAACAAATTAATTGATTAAATATTGATGCATCAGAAATAATTAAAGGACGCTGTTTTAGTTCATTACATTGTCACTTAAGTACATGACCTTTGTTTGTTTTTTATATTTTAATGTTTAATATCAAAGCACATTATACTTAGGATCAAAGTTTAACCTTACAATTCACTTCTCTCTCTCTTCTATCAAGCAAGAAGCCATACAGATATCATGAAAGACGATCATAAAATTGGTTTAATAAGTACGCACATAATAAATTTGAAATTTGGAGATTTAAAAAATGAAGGCGTTTGAAATTGGTAAAGGAATGGCCTTAAATACAATATTTTTTATTATCTAACAAATGACAGAAAATACGATACTAAAATCTGAAGGCACATTGGAATAATAAAAAGATGCCTTCCAAAATTCTAGCTTGATATTTCTCACTGTTAGCAGCTATGTCTTTTATCAGTTTTGTACTCCTTAAAGCATGTGGGGCTTGTATAATGGTGGCTGACATGAAAAGTGGAATCAGTAACCCAAATAAAAATTTCAGCATAGTTTATTCTGTACAGTCTACCCTAATGCGCTTAGAAAAAGTATGAATGAATAATTTTCCTTTCAGCTATAGGTTAACTAGCAGGGTCAACTGAACTCTCTAGTCTTGGGTAGTAGCCAGTCTAGGAGAGGGAAAAACTCTGAATTCCAGCCTGTGGCTAAAGAAATCACTCTGTTCTTTTCCCCAAGAAGGCACAGTAATTCACAGATTATAAAGAAAAAGAACCTGTGGAGAGCCATGATTGCTTAAATCCTGAAAGCAAATGGCATAAAATAAATAATGATAATGTAGAGAAGGCTGCAGAAACCTTCTCCCAAGTCATAGCAATTCCCAGATGATAAAGATGGAAGCTGTTAATAGCTGAGATTGCCTAAATCTTGAAGAGACATGATACTAATAAAATAAATACTATATAAAATTTCCCCACTTGTCATATGCCCTCTCTGTGTTATTCTCAATGTATGTCAAAAACAACATCAGTGTTATTTCAAAATTTTTTTTCATCTACCAGGACATTATCCAGCATTCATTCTCATAGAGGAAGTGAGTTATTATATACATGTCGAAAACTCTTTTCTTTTTTTCTAAGGACATTTTAGAATCCTTTAATACCTTGCCAAGTTTTCTGGGAAGCATCTATCTCTCTTCCTATACATTGCTGGATTTCTGCATCACACTTTCCATTGTCTGTTACAATGAAGGAATTATTGACAAGCCAATGTATATAATATCATTAAGTTGAAGTACATGCATGATGAAAAGAGTTAAAAGAAACTCTTCGCTTCAGACAGGAAAATATTATGATTATGATGTAAAATAAAATAAAAATAAAATATGAACCAGTTTCTAATAAAAGGCTGTGTAATGCCAGAAGCAGATGAAGTTAACCAACTTATAATAGATGAACTTATAACACAATTTTTTTGTCGTCTTTTGTAAGTTCTTAGCATTTCATATACAACATCTGGCGAACCTTACATTTTTAGTACATAAAACCTTTTCAATATTTTTATATTTAATATATCATTAAGCAAATATGTAGAATATATTCATATATATATATATATATATATATATATATATATATATATTAATACAGGTTTCGTTGAATAATATAGACAAGTTTTGTCTATTTATTTTGTGTAAGATCTGTTCATATTGTCTGATAAGCTTGATGGTGTTATCATTGAAAGACAACAAGAAATCACAGTAATTGTTATTTTTTATCAGATCTAAGCTTTCGGCTTACATAAGCCATTATCAAAGAATAAGCATTAACATATATTGAACATAGAACATTTAAGTTAATAGCTTAAATGTTCTATGTTCAATATATGTTAATGCTTATTCTTTGATAATGGCTTATGTAAGCTTAAAGCTTAGACCTGATGAAAAATTCAACAATTACTGTGATTTCTTGTTGTCTTTCAATGATAGCACTATCAAGCTTATCAGACGATATGAACGGATCCTACACAAAATAAATAGACAAAACTTGTCTATATTATTCAACGAAACCTGTATTAATGAAAAAATGCTGCCAAAATACACACAATATATATATATATATGTCATCCACATACAAGCCTGTTTTGCTGTATCACAGCTCATCAGTGTGGCTAGACATCCACTTGCTTTTGGCTGGGATCAAAACCCAATCGATTTGGTGTCAGTCAAAATCACTAACCTCTAAGCTATAGACGTATGAAATCATAGAAGGAAAATTTTAGCATGGTATATATAAGCGGTGTATACACACACCAGTCACCAAAAGAACTCATTTCACTGCTGAAGAGTAATGTATAAATCACAGAATGGTAATTTATTTAAAACTTTTCTCTTTAAAGAGCTAAATTGTAATGAAAGCATAATACATTTGTCATCCACATACAAGCCTCATTCACTGTATCACAGCTCATCAGTGTGACTAGATATCCACTTGCTTCTGGTCATGATCGAAACTCGACCAATTTGGTGTATGGAATTAACCGACATATTTTCAAATTTATTTAAAAATAATGTTCAAACAAATAAATTAAAAATATGTTGGTCAATTTTTATTTCGTAACTTTCCATAAAATTTCATAATATTGTTTTTGTTTACATTTGTTTACATTAGGATATGAGAACAGAACAGTTATGGATATTTCAAGGAATCAGAGATATAAGATAAGTATTTATATGGCTTAATTTGGCCTTGTATAACTATGAATTACTTTGTGGTTGAGTGGTTAAGACACAACAAATTAATTGATGGTTTCACTTTGTCTATAGGGGTTGAATGTTTAAAGCCTGTTGGAGGATGCATATTTTCCTACCAAGATTTTTCGAATATTCAGGCTAGTAGAGATATATAAATATACTGATGAATTATAAAACTAGAGTATCTAATATGAGTATCCATTAAAAATAATGTTCAAACAAATAAATTTATATATATATATATATACAAAAAAGTTTTATTAAATTCAACCAACAAGTTCTATTTCTTTTTTATTATATCTTTTTCAATTTCAAGATGAGATGCTCTATATTTGGATTAAAATTATGAATGAACTGTCAAATTTCATGTGGAGTCACTTTGAGCTTATTTCATTTTCAATTCCAGTGATTGAAAAATGATGTTGGAAATGTCACAAAATGTTGTCTACTATCCTGACAACACCCAGTTCTTGATAATGACTGAGATAGTTGAAATTAACTTTGGACAATTTAGCCATAATTTTAGTCCCAATATACAACATCTCATTCAGGAATTAAAAAAAAAGAACAGATGAAAAAACAGTTGAATTTAACAAAACTTTTTTGTGTGAATTTTTTCTACCAATAAAAAAACTTGTTTATATATATATATATATATTTATATATATATTGTAATAGTTGTTACAATGGTTTATAAAAACATAGTATCACTATGAGTAGTAGTGATATTATGCTTTTATAAACCGTTGTAATAAGTATTACAATATAAAGCTCTACTCTGTATCGAGCACTCTTTATAAAAGCAATTGCCCACTGTTCAACAGTGGGTTTAAATCTACGTGTTCTGTCACTTTCTTACAATATATATATATATATATATATATACGTGATCGATACTGACTTGGCAGACTGGTTACAACCACTCTCTCACCGGCATGACATGGCTTCCCTGTACCTCTTCTATAAATACTTTCACCGCTTCTTCTCCGATGAACTTAGATCATTGGTGCTGCCTAGGTACGAATTTACATGAGATACTAGATTAGCAGCTAAGTCTCACCCTTTTACAGTGAAACAGATAAGATGTAACCGTAATTTCTACTCCAACAGCTTCTTTTCTTGCACTTCTCACCTGTGGAATTCCCTTCCATATACCCGCTTCCCCGACAGCTACAATCTCCAGGAGTTTAAATGTAAGGTCAATAGACACCTCCTATCACACTAACTTGCATCTATTCTCCCAACACTCTCACCATCTACCCAACCCTCATTCTTGGTATCCTTACCCGTCTATCACTCTCCTTCTGACATTTCCTATATCTAACCATCCTTTCTCACCATTTCCCCCCCTATGTAACAGCCTGCGCAATAGGGGCAGTGGAATGCCTTGCTCGGGGTGAAACGATTAAAAAAAATATATATATATGGGGTGGAAAAACAATATATTAAGACCTTAAATAAATTCTTGCTGATTTTTCATAAAAGTAATATTTTATTTACAAAAATTGGTAAGAAACATATCACTGAAAGTATTGTCTACTACTAACCACTACATTTTTTCTAACAGTATTTGAATTCCATGGAAATGAATTCCATGAATTCCATGGAAAAACGACACATCTTTTGAGGCTAACCAGAAGTCGACACATTTTTTGGCATCTTCATAAGAATGAAAGTGCTGCCCATCCAGGCCATCAATCGGAACAAGTGTTAATTTTCACCTGTTTTGCAACATGTAGCCTAGCATTGTCATGTTGCAAAATCACTTTGTTGTGCCTCTGCTTGTATAACAGACATTTTTTCTTAAAAGCTTGGCTCAAACATATCGATTGTAGTTGATAGCAATTTCCTGTAATGGCTTCAGTCAGTTTTCAGGCAGCTCATAAAAGACTACTCACAGCTGATTCCATGTAGAGTAGAAACTTCTAACAATCAATATTCAGATTTGCTGCTGATGTTAATGTATTGTCGATCTTACCCTACCATCTCCTACACTTAGGGTTATTGTGGGGCATTCACTTTTCATCACTGGTGATGATACAATGCAAGAAACCTTCCCGTTTCTATCATTGAAGAGGCAGTTCACATGTAAAAAGATGCTTCAACTTCTCTTGGCTTCAACTCTCTTGGCTTCAACTCATATGTCCTTGCCTTTGAATCATACCTAATGCTTTCAAACATTTTGAAACTGTTGTGTAATCAGCTCCTAATGATTCTGCAAGTTCAGCTTGCAGCTGACATATGTCTTCATAAAGTAACACCTCCAATTCTTTGACTTCAAACTTTTTTGATGCACCAGAGCATTCTTAACTGTCAACATCAAAATCATTATGTTTTAAGTATCTAAACTAATTTCTGCATGTTGTTTCTGACAGAGTATGGTCACCACAAGTTTCAACAAGAATTCTGTGTGTTTCAGATGCAAATCTCTTTTGAATAAAGTAGTGCAATAAAATTCTTTGCAAATACACTTTCTTTGGAACAAAATCCAATATTTTTAATGCTATAAAAAACAGTTATTTACACTTCAATGAAAAGATATACATTGAATTTCAAGCTTGCTTATAATACTTCCTTATAGATGCATTACCATCTGCAACTACTTGCATGCAGTTCTGAGAACACTATCTGTTGGAAAACAGTGAAAACTTATTCAAGGTCCTAATATAATAAATTTTTTTATTTCATATATTTATGTATATATATATATATATATATGCCTATATACATATTATGTATTTATGCAGTAATCTGTTTATGCAAGTTTTATTAAAAATGACAGACAAGGTTCTATGTTTCAGATTTCATAAATGATATAAAAATGACAATATATATATATATATGTATATATATATGATAATAATGATAATGGATTCTCCCGTCGCGTTCAACGTATGAGGGTCCAACCTTTTTCCAGCAAGACAACCACACAGAGATTTGTTTATAGTGGTGAAGGCATTGTGTAGTACCATCCACACTTCTTGGAACTGCTGATAACAAACAATTGGTGCAGATGACTGCCACAGATCGCACGAACAGCAGACCTCAATTATTTAACCCATAATTGGAGGGAACGAACGGATTAATACCTTTCCCAAGGGTACCAGTGCGCAAGTGAATGCAGCGTGCTCGACTGAAATTGGAACTCGGCTCACCGATTTCCCCCTCCAAGCCGACATCCACCGCACCCCAACGCACATCCGTGAATGCTAACAGCACCTGGTGTTCCCAAGTGGTCACCCACCTAAGTACTGACCAGGTTCAACGTTGCTTAACTTCGGTGATATATATATATATATATATATATATATATATATATATATATATAGATTAATTGTTTAATACTTAGTTTTTGGTCTTGATAGGGTTAGACCAGTACACATTTGTATTAAAAAGTGTTCTATACAATTATATTGTAGAACTTTTGAATATTTTTCAGTTTTAAACAAGTTATTTTGCTACCTTGGTTTCTACCATGAGTGGTTTCTTCAGGTGATTTTTAATAACTGATTTTACCTTTTACCGTTTTTCTTTTTAAGAACGCTCTTAACTACTACAAAAAATTGAACAATTTTTAATAAGAATGAGATGGAAAGCGTTCTTCTTTTTAAATAAAACCATAGGAACAAGAAAAGATAAAAATGTAAGTAATTTCAATTTTAAAACAACGAATTATCCCCCTTTAATCAAAAAATTACTTTTGGAAAAAAACATGATCTCTATTTTAGACAATATAAAATTTAAAAAAATCATAAACAAATTCCAGAAATTATTAAATACTGAAATAAAGAAAATAAAAAAAAACATAAAACAACCTTATTAAAGGAGATAAATACAACAATATATACCAAATAAACCCAAACATATATGAAAAAAAATTATTAGAAGAACTAACTAAATCTTACAAAAAAGCCCTAGATTCATACATTGAAAACATCAATAATGAGGCTAAAATCATGACAGACAAATTAAATTTAAGTAATAAAATACAAATATTAACTGGCGAACAAGCTTTCCTTACAGTGAAAGACCACAAAGATGACTTTAACAACAATCCATCATACAGACTAATTAACCCTACAAAAACAGAAGTGGGCAAAATAAGCCATCAAATATTAAAAAATATTTGCGACTTGTTAAGAACAGCCACTCAATTGAACCAGTGGAAAAACACTAGTGACTGTATTTTATGGTTCCAAAAAATTAAATACATAAGTAAATACACATTCATCAAATATGATATAAAAAACTTTTACCCATCAATATCTGAGAAAGCATTCAATTTTGCTAAAATGTACATAAAAATACCATCAGAGCATATTGACATAATATTCAGTCAGTTAAGTGCCATATGTGATACATGCTTGGGCAATCATGTCTTGAAAGAGACATGACTGACTGGGCAGAAGATTATTCCGCAGTAGGTTGCCATTGCTTTCTGCGGTAGACTGGTTGCTGACCAAGGCTATAGAACCCAATCTGTCCTGTTAACCCATAACTTGAAGGAATAGCTGGATTAATACCTTTCCCAAGAGTATTTGTGCGTAAGTGAATGCAATGAATTTGGCTAGAATTTGAACTTGTCTCCCCGATTTCTCATTCCGAGCCGATATCCAATGCACCACAATGCACATACACATAATATTACATTGCCGAAAATCCATACTTTTCCACAAAGGTATAGCATGGATCAAGAAATCCAACAACAGAACATTGGATGTACCACAAAGATTATATGATAGAGCAGCACCAGACAACAAAAGAATGAATGATAAAATAAGGAAACAACTTTTTAAATTATTCAAAGAACTAGATTTTGATATTACAGTGGACACAAATAATAAAGTAGAGAAATTAATTTACAAACTGGAAATGTCTCACCATGAAAACAAACACTAAGTTATCATACATAAATACAAAGTCCAATCATCCAAATAATATAATTAAACACATTTATAAAAGCATAGAACACAGACTATCAAATAATTCATGAAACAAATCAATATTTAATGAAAAGAAAAATATATATGAATTTGCACTGAGAAATTCTGGCCATAAAAACATTTTACAATATAATTCTCAACCAAACAGACAAATCAAAAACAACAATAGAAAACGAAACATTATCTGGTTCAACCCATTAATTTAGAAGTAAAGACCAAAATAGGACATATATTTTTTAAACTAATAAATAAGCACTTTCCAAAAGAATCAGAATTAAACAAAATTTTCAACAGAAACGCAATCAAACTAAATTATAGTTGCACTAATAATTTAGATAGTTTCATAAAACAACAAAACGCCAGAAACTTAAATAGCATCGTACAAAACAAAACCATCAAAAAGAATGCAACTGCAGGGACAAAAATGTCCACTTCAAGGTCTCTGCAACACAAAAGAAATAATTTATAAGACAGAGGTACATGACCCAGATGGCCAAAGCAAAATATATTTGGGCTCAACCAAAGACAGTTTTAAGACCAGTTGGTTCAACCACAGATCTACATTTAAAATAGAAAAATTAAAAACAATACAAAATTGGCTAACCATGTCTGGAAATTGAAATCAAAATATGAAAAAGATCCACACATCATGTGGAGCATTGTAAAAACGGCCAAGCCTTACAATGGTGGACAAATATGTAGACTGTGCCAAGAAGAGAAATTAGAAATTATGACATACCCAAATAAAGACGAACTGTTAAATGAAATAACAGAAATTATGACAAAATGCATCAACACTAAGAAATAACTCATTTAAAAATGAAATATATATATATATATATATATATTTCATCTGTAAATTCAGATCACATTTATTAGGGATGTAACACTTTTGCCCGGGCTGGCTAATTGTGACAGTTGTTCTCGTCAACTCCTAATCATGATGGCACCAATTGTGACACTGCCACCTGGCTGGCTGGTTGGTTTGGTCACTTGCTGGTTTGGGAACGGATCTCACTGCAATGATATCAAAATGGTACCAGTTATGTTGACACTTTCGGGCTGCTGTTGCTGGTCGTGATGATTTTGTCACAGAAGCTGGTCCTCAAGATGTCTATTACAACAACAGACCACTGCCCACATTGTGATTTGATCTCAGAAACTTGCGTTGTGCAAATCCAGTGGCCGTCTTTTGACCAGACCCAAACCCAGACCGGGCATTTGTGTACACTTGTGGTTAAAAATAAACACGGCACAAAAAATTAAATAAATGAATAAGGTCGAAGACACCGGGAGAGTTACAAATAAGGTCTTTATAAAAAAAAATAATTATTAGTTACAGGAGAAGGTAATACAGTTGTCGGAATGCCAGTTTACAATGGAGAGAGAGAGAGAGAGAGAGAGAGAGAGAGAGAGTTTTCAAAATATCCAAGCTTTCAATCCTCAAATAAAAATGTCTTTTCTAAGTTCTGTTAAAGTAAACAGAGCTCTTCAAATTTTTAATAAAGTCTTTTCACTGATTCTCTAAAATCGGAGCTGTCAACTCTATGTAACTATTAAAACAGCAAAGTTCTTTTGGGTCCTTATCGGCACTTAACTGAATTTACTGAATCAGAGGTGGCTATTGGTAGTGATGTGATGGCAGCAGTGTGGGATTTGGTTTATCCTTGTCGCCTAGAAGCTTTCTCCCAACTTAACTTCTAAAAATTATTTTCATAGCAGTGCGAGCTTTTTGTCAAGAACAATCAGAAATTTTAATTTTTCCAAATAAGCTTCAAAACAATAACATTCTTTCAGGATTCCTATCAGAGGCGCATTACTCAACATTAACTCCTTAAGTTAATCGGTGGCAGGCTTCATTCAACATTAACTCTTTATGTTAATCAGCGGCAGGCTTCATTCGGCATTCATTCTTCACATTAATTGGCGGCAGGCTTCATTCGACATTAATACCTTACGTTAATCGTTAATCGGCAGCAGACTTTATTCAACATTAACTCTTTAACTTAATCGGCGACAGGCTTCATTTAACATTAACTCTTTAGTCATAAGTTCTGTGGTAGGCGACCAGCTGGGAACCTTTTTCCACAGTTGTTACATTTCGACTGCATTTCCAGAAACTCTCCTCACAAAACTGATTTTTCTTGCTGCGTCTCCATTTTTATAACTATCCCCAATTCTCTTGGGGGATCTAGCCGACTCAAAGCTTTTAACCAATGAGATTATTTTCCACTGACACGATTTGTGGGGAGCCATGGCTTGACGGATGAAATATCAACAGCTCACATGACATAATGCATTTCTGTCTTCTTTCTTTTGATTACATCATAGGTCTTCTGATCCCACAAATTCTGTTCCCAGGAACAACTGTTGGGGATCTAACCCTACCTGACATTGTGTTATGGCTACTTACATATTGCAAAATTTTAACTTGTCCAAAACAATCTGTTTCGAACACAAAAAAAAGAATAATTATATTTTTCTCTTTTTTTCCCAGCTGTCAGCTAATTTTTCTATTCCACGGATCTTACAAGTACATGATAGTATTAAAAATAGTTTTTTACATAAGCTCACATCGTGAATTACAATGAAGCACCACTAATAATACCACTAATATTGATTCCTCTCTCTCCGCTGCATTAAACCAAACAAAAAAAATATATCAGCGGGAAATAGTGTCATAAGAATAGCTATTTCAACATGTCAGTTCAAGACATGCATTGTCAACCCCAGTCAACCATAGAATGGAGAAAAATTCTTGTACTAGAATCAAGTGTTAGTAAAGAAGGGGTGAAGAATGTTTGTCACAAAAAGATCAAACAGAGGAAAAAAATAGCAGTAATCTTTCTTTAGAAGTGAAAAGCATGTAATTTGTCCATTGGGTCATGGGTAGTAGGTAGAAAAAAGTTTAGTATTTTCCAAATTTAGATTCTAATCTTTGTAAGAGGCAAAACATATTATGAATAAATGGAAGGAGGGGATAATTAATGAAGTTTAAATTTACTATGGCGACAACACTTCCTAATTAATGGTTCAATGGTTGACTGAGGTTGACAATGCATGTTGTAAACTGATATGTTGAAATAGCTATCTCCCATGAATGTGATCTGAATCTACAGATGAAATATATGAATATCTGCTCTGTAGTCGAGTTTGAATTCCAGTTGAATTCATTGCATTCACTTATGCGCAAATACACTTGGAAAAGGTATTAATCCATCTCTTCCTTCCAGTTATGGGTTAAATAACAGGACAGATTGGGTTCTATAGCCTTGGTCGGAAACCAGTCTACTGCAGAAAGCATTGGCAACCTACTGCAGGATAATATTCTGCCCAGTCAGTCATGTTCTTTTCAAGACATGATCACCCAAGTGTGAATCACGTATGGCACTTAACTGACTGATATTAATAAAAATTAAATTTACAATTGAGCTCTCTGTTGGATCAGTTTTAATATTTAAGCAATATTACTAGGATCCTTCTGGTTGTTTTACTGATATATATATATATATATATATATATATATATATATAATGTTATGAAGTTTATTCTTTTACTGAATAAATGGAAGGAGGGGATAATTAATGAAGTTTAAATTTAGTACGGTGATGAAACTTTCTAATTATTGGTTCTATGGTTATATATATATATATATATATATATATTGTCATCTTCAGACAGATCTGTTTTGCTGTATCACAACTCATCACTACGGTTAGACTCCGATTGCTTTTAACCCAGGATTGAAACCCGACCAAATTGGCGTCAGTTGGCAATTTTACCTCTGAGCTATGGGCATTGGGTGGAAGAAGGCAGACTTTTTAGTGCATATATTATCATTATACATGCCCAATAGCTAGAGTGCTCTAATTCATTTTACTGAATGAGCGATGCGTACACACCAGAGTAGCTACTGTTTTTCAAAGTCTACCATTCTTCCAGAGTGCTCAATCAGGGTGTGAACATATATATATATATATACATACACACACATATATCTCATGACACATGATAACACAAAATGGTATAATTTAAATGTTGGTTTTTAGTGTATGAAAATCATTACAAAATATAGCATTATAACAAATTTGTAATAAAAACTTTTAGACTGTATCTTTTTTGAAGTTTGAATTTTGTTTTTAGATGCATGCAGATAGAATAATAGTTATTGTTGCAGGTGACTGAATTTTTGTGCAATGTTCAATTTATAGCCTCATCTGTTGTGTTCATTTCGCATCAACAGCCATCAGGGATAAAGGCATAAATCAGTTTTTTCTCTTCCTAGCTATGTGTCATATAGCAGGGTAGCTAGAACTTTCTAATCTTAGGTGGTCACCAGTTAAAGAGGAAGGAAAGCTTGGATTCCAAAACCATGGAGAAGCCAACTAATGTCCACTAGAACGTCTTTCTCAAGATGATATGGTAATTCATAAAAAATAAAAAGAAAAAGGAGCCGTTTTAACTTATGTCCTGAAAAAACAGTTTATTAGAAAAACAAAGTATAAAGTTAGTCATTAAAACAAATATAAATTAATTTTAGAGATTTAAAGCCGGTTTTATACTATTCTTAATGTCAGATTAGAGTTGGTTCTCACTAATAAGAAAACAAAACTAAATCTTTCATTGGTAAAATTATTGTTTATTCAACTTTGGCTTTTGTCAATTAATATTGGTAAAAAGGTGTGTGACTTCGGTTCCTTTTTCCAGATGTGGATTCTTCTTGAACGTATTTTTCTTTCATGTCAGTCAGTTAAGTGCCATATACATGCATGCTTGGGCGATCATGTCTTGAAAAAGACATGACTGACTGGTCAGAAGACTATTCCGCAGTAGGTTACCATTGCTTTCTGCGGTAGACTGGTTGCCAACCAAGGCTATAGAACCCAATCTGTCCTGTTATTTGACCCATAACTGGAAGGAAGAGATGGATTAATACCTTTCCCAAGGGTATTTGCGCGTATATGATTGCAACGAATTCAACTGGAATTTGAACTCGGCTCTCCGATCTCTTGTTCCGAGTCGATATCCACTGGACCACAACGCACATGTGCATGTCCTAAATGAAGCAACCTTTTTACATGTTGGAAGCAGCCACTAATATACAGTGAAAGATGTGCATCTGTACCTGATAGCTAGGACAGTACCTTCCAGATCAATCTGCTTATGCACCTGGATTTTCTTATGCATTTGTGTAACACTGAGTGTAACATTTATTTTGGTATCATCTGGGGTCAGATCAGTTTCTCTTAGAACAAAGGTTCCTTATTGACATTAAATTCAAGTCAGGCATTTTGTATTTCTTGTTGTGAAACATACTTGTTATCCAAAATTAATTTGATTATACCATGACTGCTGCATGCCAACAGGAAAATTTTTACACTGAAATTAAAAAATCTTCCCAAAATAACATAGCTATTATTGAAATATAGGATTCATTGAAAAATTAGTTAATTTAATAATTACTTAATTAAGTTTTGAAATAGTTTTTTTTTAACTATGCTTCAAATATATTGAAAAATAGACTGGTTTACAGTAAGTGTCAGTTATCTGTCAACTTAATTTCAAAGTTCAAATGAATATTTAGCTAGCTTTCTGCATCTATATGTGATAAGAGCCTGCTTTAATTTATGAGCATTTTATAATGAAGAAACAAGGGTTAGAAAATTTGACACCCATAGAATATATAGAAAGAATATATATAGAATATATAGAAAGAATATATATAGAATATATAGAAAGAATATAGAACTTAGAAAATTATATATATATAGAAAATTTGACACCCATAGAATATATAGAAAGATATATATAGAATATATAGAAAGAATATATATAGAATATATAGAAAGAATATAGAACTTAGAAAATTATATATATATAGAAAATTTGACACCCATAGAATATATAGAAAGATATATATAGAATATATAGAAAGAATATATATAGAATATATAGAAAGAATATAGAACTTAGAAAAATATATATATAGAAAATTTGACACCCATAAAATATATAGAAAGATATATATAGAATATATAGAAAGAATATATATAGAAAGAATATAGAACTTAGAAAATTATATATATATAGAAAATTTGACACCCATAAAATATATAGAAAGATATATATAGAATATATAGAAAGAATATATATAGAATATATAGAAAGAATATAGAACTTAGAAAATTATATATATATAGAAAATTTGACACCCATAGAATATATAGAAAGATATATATAGAATATATAGAAAGAATATATATAGAATATATAGAAAGAATATAGAACTTAGAAAATTATATATATATAGAAAATTTGACACCCATAGAATATATAGAAAGATATATATAGAATATATAGAAAGAATATATATAGAATATATAGAAAGAATATAGAACTTAGAAAATTATATATATATAGAAAATTTGACACCCATAGAATATATAGAAAGATATATATAGAATATATAGAAAGAATATATATAGAATATATAGAAAGAATATAGAACTTAGAAAATTATATATATATAGAAAATTTGACACCCATAGAATATATAGAAAGATATATATAGAATATATAGAAAGAATATATATAGAATATATAGAAAGAATATATATAGAATATATAGAAAGAATATAGAACTTAGAAAATTATATATATATAGAAAATTTGACACCCATAGAATATATAGAAAGATATATATAGAATATATAGAAAGAATATATATAGAATATATAGAAAGAATATAGAACTTAGAAAATTATATATATATAGAAAATTTGACACCCATAGAATATATAGAAAGATAATATATATAGAATATATAGAAAGAATATATAGAATATATTGAAAGAATATATAGAATATATAGAAAGTAAAAGCAACAGAGAGAAACATTGAGTAATCTATCTCATGAGATAGATGGCAGAATGGATGTCAGAATAGACATTGAGAAGAAGAGCAAAAAGACAAGCATTGCTACAAGCTACAGAAGATAGAAAGCTGTGAAGAACCATGGTTACCTCTGCGCGGAAGAGACAAAGCACATCAAAAAAGTTGGTAACTTATAGCAGCAGTTAAAATATAAAATGGCATTTTATGTTGGCTTTTTTTTTGCATGTTTTGGTGGGAATAATTGAAAATTGAAAAAGAAAAGAAAGATTTAAAGTCTTTTATTAGTTGTTTGTAATATTCTAGAGAGAAACAATATCTTCAAATTGGAATGTCTGTGAGAGAACATACTCTCTTCAAGAGTGAAAAGCAATCAGCCACTTTGTTTGCAGATGCCAAATATGGAAACACTCAAATATGGAACTACAAAACTGAGTTTGGCACATCAACTTCATCATTGAAAATTTGATGATGTGACAAATACCAGGTTTTATCCATAGTAGACATTTTAAATCCGAAAACTCTTTTTCACTTGTTCACATTCTTCTTCCTATTATGCACTACTTCCTTGGTCCCATAATAGTTGTTATATCTGCACATATGCACTTCAAAATTAAATGTAACATCTATTATGGTTGATTTGATTTTTTGGTTGATTTTGTTTAGCAGTATAACAATCTCTATGGATCATTTAATCCTGAAATTTAAATATTTTGCATAACATTTTTCTGACTTCATCTAAATATATTGTGAATAAAATTGTACGCCTTCCACTACAGATAAAATGTAGGGTTGGTTACTTTGCTATTAAATATATTGTTTGTAAGTCTGCTTTAAAACTCTATTGTTGGTAACAGTTTTTATAAAAAAAAACTAGCAGTATAGCCTGGCGTTGCTCGGGTGTAATGAAAGCTTTAAAACTAATCCATGCTCCTGGAGTTCAGACTCTTTGGACATTGGCATAAAAGACTAAAATGCAATAGTTGTTTCCAGTTAAAGCAAAACTGTAGACTGAAAGAAAATGAATGGATGTAAGTCAAATTTTGATTTCCTGGTATCGATATCAAATAAGTTTTTTTGTCATAAACTGAATTTTGAAGGCTAAATAAGTCCTCTGAGTAAATGGTATCATGGCTGAGACTAAGAACTACAATTATACCTACTTAGAGCCAAACCCTGAAGCAAAAACTGAAATAAAAGGGCTGAAAAAAATACAGACATACAGGCATATAAACAGACACATACAAACATCTTGCCTTTTATATATATATATTATTGGTTTTCTGCACTATTGTAAGAACTGCAACCTTGAAACTTCTGAATATCGTTTCTTATGTTTTTGTCTATGAGTGTATCAAATTTGATTAAAATCGGACCACTCCTTCTTTCACCCGATTTTTTTGAATATCGATTTTTGATATTTATTGGGGGTACCTCCACACAAAACCGAGCTAAGAACACTTGCAGATGCTTATAGTACAGCTGTGTAAAATTTCAAGAAAATCGGTTCAGCCATTTTGGAGTCTATAGGTAATGAACACAGGCACACACACACACACACACACACACACACACACACACACACATAGAGACAAAGTTCCATTTATAAATAAGTTTAGATATTGTTAATATTTTTACTATAAAACTGTATTTATACTTCCATAGTGTTTTGTTTTTGCTTAAGTGTTCACTATTTACCCATTAGTAGAATCATAACAGGCACTGCCACCCTCAATTGAGGTGGACTTGGGAACAACAGCAATTAAAAAGCGGTTCATGCTCTTCAAAACCCCCACTCTCTTGATCAGAGGCCTTGCTGACAGATGTAGCTTATTGTCCTACCCAGGACTAATTTGTTATGAGATAAAGGTAGTGTTTTACAGGTAAGAGACCTGGCATTACCCAAATCATGGACATAAATATTCCTCATGACTTATTAATTCATTAGAAATGTCATGTTGAATAATTCATCTTCAATACATCTGTGGGGGCAATGGAAGTTACTTGACAATGACAGGTTTTACAAAGTTAATTGGTATGAGCTGTAAGGTATGATCCCATGTTGAACCTGTTAAATATCCAATGTGAATTGTTTTTACAATGATGAAAGCCTTTTAACTGCTCTGTTTTTACTCATAGGTAGGACTGAGGCCTTTTTCAAGAGTATTAGTATGAAGTGAACATGAACTGTTCCTGCTGGAGTTTGAACTTTGCTAATGCTATTCACCATGCTGTTAACCATTGAGTTACCTGTGCTTCTGTTCATAGTAATTGTCTCAAGTAAAATACATGAAAAAGAAATGAAATTATAGTTTGATCCATGGACAGGTTAGTGTAAACTCAAAAACAGGTCAAGCAATAACTGAGCAATACTTAAAAAAAAAAAGGACAAAACTAGAAATCCTTGAACACTGTGAGCAGAACAAGAACAATCTAACTATAGATGAAATAAAGAGGTCAGTTCCAGATTCCCTAAAATGCTTGGATTTTTAGACACCTGGAATTGCAGACACGTGAAGAAGTCCAGAATGTGCAATTCTAAAATTTTGTGATAATAAAAAAAAATGTAAGAGACATTAATCAGAATGCAAATAAACTGTATAAATCTTTAATCTATTGCCGATAATCAAGAAAAAATTATTAATTATGCAGTGGATTGCATCATTCTATTAACTCCCTCTGACCCAAACGCTATTTGACATGAAAGATATGATGCTAACTTTCAGGAGAATGACTCCTTGTGCCATCCGAGGCTAATTTTTTCTTCTGACATGAAGTGGAAAGATTATACTGATGTGTTAGTAGAAAGTTTTCAGATAATTGCTGCTGTCTTAGTATTTCTGTTATGTATTTAGAGATTCCAATTAAAATACAAAGAAAATCTGCAATTTTATTGGTCTTGACAAGGCATCTTGGCTTCAGTTACTTTCCTACTGTCATAATGTAGCTTCCCTGTGCCTTTTCTATAGATATTTTTCATGGGAATTATTTTGATAAGCTTTCCTCTTTGGTACCTAGACTTTATAAATTTAAGTTCATAAAGTCTAGATACTAAAGAGGAAAGTACTAGATTGATAGCAAGGTTTTATCATTTAACAGTTGAAACATCTAGATGTAACCATAAGTTCTATGCTAATAATTTCTTCTATGACACTTTTCATTTGTGGAACTTTCTTCTGGCTTTTTGTTTCTTTTTGTCAACTTTAATAACCAGAAACTTAAATTCAATGTTGTTATTTTCTGTTTTCTTAATTCCTGTTCTTCTATTGTTTCTCTCCTTAATGTTTTTCTTTTTCTCATTTTCTCTAAACTTCTGATAGTGTTAAACGATGAAGAATGATTAAATGAAAATAACTCCTCATACCAAAAATTCAAACAGAAAGTGTAAAACTTAATTGAAAAGATTAAATATTTCATCCTTTATATATGATTAAAGGATGCGTGTTGTGGTGCATTGGATATCAGCTCGGAACGAGAAATTGGGGAGCCAAGTTTGAATTCCAGCTGAATTCATTGCATTCACTTACGCGCAAATATCCTTGGGAAAGGTATTAATCCATCTCTTCCTTCCAGTTATGGGTTAAATAGCAGGACAGATTGGGTTCTATAGCTTTGGTCGGCAACCAGTCTACTGCAGAAAGCATTCGAATGGCAACCTACTGCGGGATAATCTTCTGCCCATTCAGTCATGTCTCTTTCGAGACATGATTGCCAAAGCGTGTATCACGTATGGCACCTAACTGACTGATATATGATTAAAATTGAACTTCATACACATCATTATCTACTGGATTTGATGTTTATCAACTGAATTTATCTTCTGAATTCTCAAGCAAATGTTTATCTTCTGAGATACTGGTAGTGATCTGGTTAGTGAAGGTCACTCTCAGGTGAGACAGAAGTGATCTTCCCAGAGCAGAGCAGAACAAAGACTAGACAGTATTGGATAGTAGTCTTGTGCTACCCTGGCAACACGGTCCTCTCTTAGCATTATCTTTGGAACTGGAGTTGCCAGAAGAAGGTCCATGTTGACAGTTTCAGAGACTTTCCTTAGAGAGGATTTTCTGTTTGGATTTATTTCTGTAGCCTTTTTCAAAAATCAAGTCATGTTCTTAAATAGCTTTGTCAGGGCAAAAATTTTATATTGATGTCATGTTTGTCACCAGAGTTATTCAGAAATAACTAAGCTGTCATCTATAGACAACCACATTCTTAGATCAATGATTGAAAATAGCTTTGAGCAAATGAATCCTTCAGTCTCTTCAGGACAAATGCTGTCCTGGTTCTCCCTAACTTTCTATACTTTGTAACTATTAGTAAAGTAAAAGAGCTATGTTCAGTCCCTAGGCACAGCAGAGGGAACAAAATCCTTGTAGGGTTGAGTTATCAAGAAGAGTTAACTAAAACTGAGATATCCAAAGGTACATGGAATTAGCACCATCTACCCACCATGGATTGAATAAAGAGTTTGGTTCAAAATTCTAACAAATATCACCTGAAGAAGACTGGAGTGTACAACAGCCAAAATTTTGTCAATGCAGTAATAAAGATGAGAAAAACAGTTTTAACTATATAAATAATGTAAATAGTTACAATATCTCATCTCAGAAAAATAGATAAATGTTGGAGCATATATATATATATATATATATATATGATGGACTCTCCCGTCGATTTCGATATATGAGGTCTAGACAACTGTTCGATTCGATGTAGCATGCCTGCACTTACTCAATTGTAAATGGCATTTGAGTCCTGCAAGAGATTTACAGACAAGTCCACAATGGAGGCAAGAAGGGAGATTGCATGAATGATCGGCTGGGACACTTTCAGATGCTTTGGTTCTCTCACGCGCAGTTGGTCAATCTCAGTCTCAGAGAACTGCTTGATGCCCCTCTGACAGGTAGATCTCCATTCAATTCATTGAGAGGCAATTTGTTCAAAATTACGGTGAGGAATATTTGTACATGTCAAATTCATTTTCAGCTTATCCTTAAAGAGAAGTAGAGGTCTACCAACATTCCGCCGTCCACTGCTGAGCTCGCCGTACAACACTTGCTTTGGTATCCTGTCATCTTCCATACGCAAGACATGTCCTGCCCAATGCAGCTGTGATTGCATCAGAAAGCTCTCAATTCCACTAATACTGCAGTGCATGAATAGATCCGCATTAGACATTGTTTAGGGTGAAACCACAAATTGTTCTAAGGCAAGTTTTGTGGAAGACATCAAGCTTCTGGATGTGATTATGATAGACTGTCCATGATTCCGATCCATAAAGCAGCGTCGTTAGCACAACTGCTTTATACACAAGTACCTTAGTCCTTAGGCTAATCCCCCTATCATCTCATAACCGATGATGCAGTTTCCCAAAAGCAATAGTTGCTTTCACAATTCGATTAATGATTTCATCATCAAGAGAAGCATTCCAATTAACCTTACTTCCAAGATAGGTAAAGTTTTTCACATATTTCAGATCTTTACCATCTACTCGGATTGGTATATTGGGAAAGCTGTATACTGGTGGCCACTGCTTTACACCCAGAACTTGTTTTGGTGTGGGGCGAGGTTGGTGAATCACCTCTGTTTTCTTGATGCTGATTGTCAGACCAAAAGCCTTGCAAGCAGTGGAAAACCTATCTACAAGCAGTTGAGCTTCCTCCTGAGAGGTTGCACAAAGTGCAGCGTCATCCGCAAACAAGAGATCTCTAATGATAGTTTGTCGAATGAGGGTCTTCGCTTTGAAATGCTGCTGGTTGAAGAGACCACCACTTGATCTGAATTTGAATTCTACGTCTGTACCAATATCAGCAAAAGCATACTTCAGCATAACTGAAAAGAACAAAGTAAACAGCACAGGTGCCATTACTTAACCCTGTTTGGTACCATTTGTTACATTGAAAGGTTCTGAAAACTCCCCATTTGAAGCAACAGATGCCTTCATTCCATCATGAAAAGACATGATTACATTCAGCATGTTGCCGGGTATTCCCAGCTTTTTCAAAACCTTCAAGAGAGCTGCATGGTTGACTGTATCAAAGGCCTTTGTAAGGTCAATGAAAACCATATACAGCTCCTCGTTCTTCTCTCGGACTTTCTCAGTAACCTGGTGGAGGGAAAAGATCATATCGACAGTACCTCGACCAGCACGGAAACTGCACTGAGATTCGGGGTAGATATCGTCAACAAGGTGTTTGATTATTCTGTTGAGAATAAGCCTTGCCAAGATCTTCCCTGCAATTGACAAAAGTGTGATGCCACGATGGTTGTCACAGATGTTCCTATTGCCTTTGTTTTTATGCAGGTGCTGAATTTGAAATCCTGAGGAACATTTCCAGTTAGCCAGATCTTTACAAAGAGACTATGCAGTTTCTTCACCAGTTTCTGACCACCGTACTTAAAAACCTCAGGAGGTAAGGCGTCTTTCCCAGATTTTTTGCCTGAAGAAATTTGCTTGTTAGCAACAAAAACCTCATGTATTGCTGGAAGGAAAGAGAGTTCAGGAATTTCAGGTTGCTCAGTGATAGATGAAATTATTTCTTCGTCAGTTGTAGAAGCATTGTTTAGAACTGCTTTACAACAGCCAAAATTTTATCAATGCAGTAATAAAAATGAGAAAAACAGTTTTAACTATATAAATAATGTAAATAGTTGCAATATCTCATCTCAGAAAAATAGATAAATGTTGGAGCATATATATATATATATATATATATTTATTCAGAAATTATAAACTCCTCACACCAATTTTGATTGGGTAGCATATTGCTTACCAACCTCATCTTCTACAGTCAACCACCAATTCTTGGCATTTATTCATTTTGTGTTAGTGTGCAACTTCCATGTTTTCTTCCCATGGTACTGTTAGTTCCCACAGAATAATCTGTTTTGTTGAATTTGAAAACAGGACCATATCTGGTCATAAGGAAGTACTTAGAATGTGTTCTGGATGGTCTGTTCTTCAAATTCAAATTTACCAAGCAGCTTAACTCGATCTTAATTTTTGGGAAAAGCAAGAGTTGAAGATAGTGGAACTTTCTTAATTCAAATTTCCTGTGGGAAACTGCGTGGTAAGTATGAATTGTTTCCTAAATCTGTATTTTTTTTTTCTCACTATTTGTCTTTCATGCTTCATTTGGAAAAAAAAAATTAGCCTCCCTGCTTTGGGGTTTTTATTTATTTAGTTTATATATTCTGTTATGCGAAGCTATCCTGGCTAAGCTGGTTACCTTCCCCTCTTCAGGAAGGACTCCAACGTCCATATGCATGGGCTTGGTGTATATGTCAGTGAACACCTCCCCCTAGCTAGAGTAACATCTCTCGAATCCCTGGACCAGTCTTTCATGTGCTTCCGTCTCTCACTTCTAAGCTCTGTTAGCTATCTCTTCTTCCTCTACCGCTCCCCCTCCTCCTCTGACTGTTTGGTACTTGACAGCATCTCTGACAATATCGACAAGGCCATTTCTTCACACCCATCTGCCTATATTTTTGTGTTTGGCAACTTTAACGCCCACCACACTAAGTGGCTGGAAAACTCTGTAACCGACCCTGCTGGTGTCCACACCTTTAATTTTTCAATCTCCCAATCCCTTATGCAAGTGGTGGACTTCCCCACGTGTTTCTCCAATAGCCCTAATGGAAGGGACTCGCTACTAGACCTCTGCTTCACTTCCACCCCAAATTCTTGCTCCACCAGACAGCTCTGCCCTCTCGGAAACTCTGACCACGCCCTAGTTTCTGTCAACATCTCATTCCACTCCACCCCTACCCAAGAAACCCAGACTAACAGAATATCCTACTGCTATCAAAGAGCAGACTGGGATTCGTTCTGTGACTTCCTCTGTGACGTCCCTTGAAACAATGTTTTTAGTCTTCCCATTGAAGACTGTGCATCAGAGGTCTCCTCCTGGGTTAAGGCTGGCATTGATGCATTCATCCCTGCCAGGAAATTTCAGCTTAAATCCCATTTGTCTCCCTGGTTCACGCCCGCTTGCTTGGCCGCCATTGCCCACCGGAATCACTTCTTCCGGCTTTATCGTAGCCACATGTCGGACCAAAACAGGCGCCTTTTCGCCTCAGCTCGTAATAAGTGTAAAAAGATACTTAACGAAGCTAAGATGCTGTTTGCTGCCAGGATGAAGCAGCACATAGCATCCTCCAAGTTCGGTACCAAAGACTACTGGCGCCTCTGCAAACACATGCTTAGCAAGAGTAAGTCCTCAATACCCCCCACTAATAAATGAGTTTGAACTCTTCTCTATCCTTTCTAAGCTCTACAACCTCTGCCTATCTTCCTCCTGCTTTCCTGCCTGTTGGAAGTCTTCTTCTGCGGTTCCAATATTCAAGAACACTGGTAAACCATCGGACCCCGCAAATTACTGCCCCATCAGCCTTTTTCCAATCTTCGGCAAAGTGTTTGAAGCCATTATCAATGCCGAAGTCGTTCAGCATCTAACAGCCCACGGGCTCCTCTCAGACAAACAGTATGGCTTCCACTTCACCAGGTCCACTGCTGATATGCTAACGACCATCACCGAGTATATATACCAGGCTCTCGACAAGAATGGTGAAGCCCGAACCGTCGCCTTGGATATCTCTAAAGCATTTGACAGAGTATGGCATGCCGGCCTTCTACGGAAACTGTGAAGCTATGGCATAACTGCACTTTTGTTGGACTTAATCCGGTCATTCCTCTCTAACCACACACTGAAGGTGGTATTAAATGGACATGCCTCCCAGAACTACCCTACAAACGCGGGTGTACCCCAAGGCTCTATCCTAGGTCCTATGCTCTTTCTAATCTATATCAATGATCTCCCCGATACCATAAGATCACAAGTAGGCATGTACGCTGATGATACCACAGTTTACTCTCGCCTCGATCAAAAATCTGGTGTTGGTGATAAGGCGAACCTTGCTGCCGAGCTTGAGAAGGACCTCTAATCCGTGGTGGATTGGGGTAAGAAATGTCTCGTAAAATTCAATTCTTCCAAAACGATGCTGCTGTCAATTAACCACCACAGACAACCGCACCTCCCTCCCATTAGCAGGGAACAGGCTTGCCTCCCAGAGAGTAAATCACTTTGCCTGCTTGGCCTGACACTCTCAGCGGACCTCAAGTGGAATGATTATGTCGAATCCATTGCTAAATCCGCAGCTATGAAAGTCGGCTCTCTGTGCAGGGCCTGGAAATTCTTTCCGCCTGAATCTATCCTGCAATTATATAAATCACCATCCGCCCGTGTATTGAGTACTGCTGTCACATATGGTCGGGTGCCCCTTCTATTCTCCTCGGGGTTCTTGACAAAATACAGTGAAGAATCTCTAATGTTATTGATACCGACTTGGCTGATCGCCTGCAGTATCTCTCTCATCGGCGTAACGTGCCTGTGCCTCTTCTATAAATACTTTCATGGCTTCTGCTCTGACGAACTTAAATCACTGGTGCCCCCTAGATGTGAATTTGCACGAGATACTAGATTGGCAACTAGGTCCCACCCTTTTACAGTGAAACTGATAAAATGTAACCGCAATTTCTACTCCAACAGCTTCTTTCCTCGCACTTCCCGCTTGTAGAATTCCCTACCGCATGCTTGCTTCCCCAATGGCTACAACCTCCAGGAGTTTAAATGTAAGGTCAATAGACACCTCCTAACACACTAACTCACACCCACTCTCTCCAACTCTCTCCCTATGTACATCCTAAGTCGTCTATCACCCTCCTTCTGACATTTCCTATACCCAATCCCTCTATGTAACCCCCTGTGCTATAGTGGCAGTGGAATGCCTTGCTTGGGGTGACTCGATTAAAAAAAAAAAAAAAACTCAGTCGGCATCCTAGGTCTACCATGAGTTGCCAATCTGAAGCTGAGGAAAGTACACATCTCGTGGGTCTCTTACATGCTGTTTTTTTTGCACCTGCCCTTACAAATTGAATTGCCTCTTTCTTTGGGTTAAATTTTGAACTCCAGATAGCTGTGTTGAATATTTCTGTTAGTTTCTTTAAAACTTTATCATAGCACCAGCAATATCTCCCATCACTTAATGCCTTGGTACAACCACTAAGTATGTGTTGGAGTGATGCTCTCCCTGAACATAACTTGCACGTGGGAGTTTCTTTTTTTCTCCGAATATAGTGGTTCACTGGGCTGAGTAATGTATCATATACTGCCTGGATTTGGAATTTTGTGTGTGTGAATTCATTCCATAATATGTCGGACCAAGTAATTTTTCATTTTGTGATGTTCTCCCATCTGGTCCATGCTTCTTGCTGGCTTAATCCCACCATTTTTGTAATTCTATCCTCCTCCACACTAGCTTTTACTTCATTTTGAAGAAGTTTATGATACTCTTTCTTATTTGTCTTGTTCATAGGTTTCATATCATCCATATATATATATATATATATACCTGAGAGTTGGTAAAAAAAATTATTATTCTTGTTTTTCAGAACATGTGAGAAAAAACAACAATCATACCAAAACAAACAGAAAACTCATAATTCTAATCATAACTTTGAACTCATATTGTCTTTTCATCTCAATCGTGGTATTTCATTTTTGAGAAAGGGCTTACATACAAACCTGGGAGAAGGTGCTTATTTAATTTTTTAACCATGTGCAAGTGGTGGTTCTCAACTCATCATCATTAGCAAACCATTGCTTTTGCTTTCTGAGTGTTTTATTCATAGGTTCAATCAGATGAAATTTCTGTGGGTGCAAAGTTGGGAATCAAGAAACTTTTGTATTCTTTCATGAAGTGTGTCAACATTCTGGGAAGCTAATTTTCTCAGACTTTTCATTAGTTAACTGACTGCATTAAACTACAGATGCTACCAAATTAGAATTTAAGCTTATCTGACTATCATAAAGATTCAAACGATTAAACTTTGGAAATATGTAAAGACAAAAATAATTCCATATGATTAAATAACAGTTAAACAAAGAATACAGATTTATAACAAATCATTATAGTACTAAGTAACTTCCTCCCCCAAAAAAGAAAAAAAAAATTGTAAGGCACTTAATGAGAAAAGAGGGTTTGGAGAATTTGATATTCTCAGGACATACTGAAAGTGTTGTGGACCCGGTTAAAGGTCCAGTAAGAATAACGCAAAAACAACCAAATAGGAAAATACAAATATATATTAAATACAGAAAGAATACAATACTTAGAACTTGTTTAGTAGGAACAATAATACGAGTTAGTGTGGAATACTATGATTTGACCTTCGGCCTTAGAACTGGAACTGGGCGTTGAGGTAGCAGCATTCGTAGACCGACTCTCGGCTGATTTCGGGCCGTTCTGAGGGCGCTCTCCTCATGCTACTTCCTCTCACCTCTTGTGAGGGGTGGTATAAGTAATGGTTGGAAGAGTCCATTCAGTCTGTCGGTGATGCTGCCATGACAGAAAGTAACAAAGACAGAGTGGAAATAATAATATACCTAACAAGCTTGTGTAAATGGATGGCAGAAGAGGGAGTGAGAGAAATAATGAATAGACAAAACTTACTAAGTTACAAGAGCTAGGAAGTTATGGAGAGCATGATTGCTTGTGTCTTGAACAGAAATGACAAATAAGAGAAGATTAAAGATTACACTGGCCTTCAAAAAATATTTTGAAATGGTGCAATGGGTATCATAACTAATTTTAAACAGTTTCATGGGAATAAATTTGAATATTTTAGTCATTTTTCTTAGATAGCTCTAGATTACCAAAAGATGTAAAATTGCATATTTTGAGTTGTCTGAAAAGTGAAAAATAAACTGTTATGTAAATGAAAATTAAATAAAATGAAGACAAAAATGACAGAAAGAGGCTGTTGAAATTTCTAAGTCACATAAAAAAGGCTTAGAAAATTTGGCACTGACATAAGATATTGAAGGTAAGAGGGACAGAGGAAAGCAGTAAATGACCTATCTAATGAGCTTTTGTAAATGGTTGGTAGAACAAGGATATGGAGATATAGCAAAAATACAAAAAAGCTAAAAAAGATAAGAAGTTGTGGAGAGCCTTGACCACCCTACTTTTAATTCTGCACTAGTCACATGGGGTGTTTTGTTACAGCAAAACTTTTAAAGTAATCATGATTCCTAGCTGTTATATTATTTTTTTGCTCCCTCTAGCTACTCTCCTGACTCAGTGAGCATGTGTTGCGTGGAGTGTGGTGCAGCTGCTGTAGCTCAGTTATCATCAGAGGTAGATGCCAGGGGGCTATACATTTTCAGAAATCTGAGGTGACTAACACAGGATTAAGGGACATTGAATATAGAAGAAGAAGAAGAAGAAGAAGAAGAAGACTGAAAAAACAGTGCTTAATACAAATGCAATAGAAAATAGATTGCTATTTAGAATAAAAAAAAATCAAAAAAAAATCTGTCTAGTGTGTATTTCTCTACAGTTGTAACCTTTCTCAGGAAAAATAAAAACGTGCCATTTCTGTCTTGTTTGATACTCTAAAATAATCAGGAGCTTCTTTCAACTCCATCTGTCTGTGATGCCATTCTCTCTCATACTCCGACAGCGATGCACAATTTCAGCAATAAATAAATCTGCATGGTTTCCGGATAAATGCATGCTATTTGTAATTCCTGGCCAGAAAATCTATTCAAGTGTCTTTTATTTTATTAATTTTAATAAGAAACATTTTTTTTTTAGTCTGGCAAATTTATTTTTATTGTGAGATATTTTAAATTTGACCAGCTACTTTTCTCAGTCTTCATGAATTCAGAGATTTTGTCTTATTTGTGTGTGTGTGTTGGTTTATATGGGTATGTTTGTAAATGTCTACTTAGTGCAAAAGTAAAAGGTTTATCGGGTGTTTCTGTTGGTTACCAAATTAAAAAATATCACCTTTTGAGTGAAGTGTACCAAACTCAGTAGATCAATCTCACATTTTGATACTCATGCAGCTGGAGCTACACAGTCTTCACTTTCCAGCCTTGATAGAATTCAAAATTGTTTATATGGTCTAGTGGAAAAAGTCTTCTCCACTCTGCAGTATCTTTGCCATAGATGCAATGTTACTAGCCTATCACTTACTCTATTGCTGCTGCCATCTAGTTGAATCATCCTTATTCCCTCTGTATTCTGAATGTAAAGTTCCACTCAGACAGCTTTTTCTGATGTATGTGAAGTAGTAGGTAAAGATATACTGTAGTTATGAGTTTGTCTATGTAATGACATATCAACACTTATTTGGTTATTTAATGATAAATACAAGTTTAATGAATGTAAAAATGATGAATTAATAGAATGATAGACATAGGTATGGTTTTACTCTCAATTCAAAAAGGTAACTATAGCTCCGGTTTACACAAGACACAAAGAGGTAGGCATAGATCTGTTTATACTAGAGTCAAAAACGTAGGCAAAGGTCTGATTTACACTAGAGACAGGCATAGGCTTGCTTTAAACTAGAGTCAAAAACGTAGGCAAAGGTCTGATTTACACTAGAGACAGGCATAGGCTTGCTTTAAACTAGAGTCAAAAACGTAGGCAAAGGTCTGATTTACACTAGAGACAGGCATAGGCTTGCTTTAAACTAGAGTCAAAAACGTAGGCAAAGGTCTGATTTACACTAGAGACAGGCATAGGCTTGCTTTAAACTAGAGTCAAAAACGTAGGCAAAGGTCTGATTTACACTAGAGACAGGCATAGGCTTGCTTTAAACTAGAGTCAAAAACGTAGGCAAAGGTCTGATTTACACTAGAGACAGGCATAGGCTTGCTTTAAACTAGAGTCAAAAACGTAGGCAAAGGTCTGATTTACACTAGAGACAGGCATAGGCTTGCTTTAAACTAGAGTCAAAAACGTAGGCAAAGGTCTGATTTACACTAGAGACAGGCATAGGCTTGCTTTAAACTAGAGTCAAAAACGTAGGCAAAGGTCTGATTTACACTAGAGACAGGCATAGGCTTGCTTTAAACTAGAGTAAAAAAAGGTAAGCGTATGTCTGGTATACACTAGAGTAAAGAGATTGACATTGGTCTGGTTTACACTCAAGTCAAAAAGGTACAGATAGATTCAAAGAGATAGGCATATGTTCGAGGGACAATTAGGTAGGGACAGCTTTGGTTTACACTAAAGTAAAAAAGTAGGCATAGGTCTGATTTACAAAAGATTAAAAAAGGTGGGTATATGACGGGTTTATGCTAGAGTCAAAAAGGCAAAGATCTGATTAATACTAGAGTCTAAAAAGTAGGCATAGAACTGGTTTACACCAGAGGCAAAAAGTTAAGCACAGGTCTGATTTACACTTGAGTCAAAAAGGTAGGCAAATATCTGGTTTACACTAGAGGTAAAAAAGGTGGGCAAAGTCTGGTTTATTCTAGAATCAAAAAGCTAGGCATAGGTCTAGTTTACCCTTGAGTCAAAAAGGTAGGAATAGGTTTGTTTTACACTTGAGTCAAAATGTAAACATCTGTCCAGTTTATTTTAAGATTCAAAAATATAGGGTTAGGTCTGCTTTACACTAGAGTCAAAAAGGCATAGGTCTGATTTACATATGCTAAAAAGGTAGGCATAAATCGGCTTTAGATTAAAATCAAAAAGGTAGGCATATGTCTGATTTAAACTTGTCAAAAATGTAGGCTGGGTTCTGGTTTACACTAGAGTCAAAAAGGCATAGGTCTGGTTTACATATGCTAAAAAAGTAGGCATAAATCTGCTTTAGATTAAAATCAAAAAGGTAGGCATATGTCTGATTTAAACTTGTCAAAAATGTAGGCTGGGTTCTGGTTTACACTAGAGTCAAAAAGGTATCAAAGTTCTGATGAACACTAAAGTCAAAAAGGTAGACATAGGACTGGTTTACACTAGAATCAAAAAGGTAAGCATAGGTCTGGTTTATACTTGAGTCAAAAAAGTAAGGATAGGTTTGATTTGCCCTATAGTTAAAATGTAGATATAGGTCTGGTTTACACTACATTACAAAAAGTATACAAATTAAAAATGGTATACATAGTCATCGTTTAAACATAGATGTAGTTTTGGTTTTACATTAGAGAAAAATGTACATGCATATCCAGTTTTACACTAAAATTTAAAAGGTAGACAAAGGTCTAGTTTATATTAATGTCCAAAAGGTATACATGAGTCTACAGTGTAGCTGTAGCAGGCATTAGATATGCAGGATTAACCGTTTGACTATAAAATGATTGTTTGAGAGACAAAGATGGTCTAATCTGATGTAGAAATTACTGTAGTTTTTCTCTGAAACTGTAGCAAATTTGTAATCAGCAATGTTTGGATTCAGGATTCAACATCATATAAAAACAGTATAAGCCCAGTTTACATAAAAGGTAGGCACATATATTTAATTTACACAAGAGTTGAAAAGGCTGACATCAGTTTGGTTTATACTTGAGGCAAAGAGAGAGACATACGTTCAGTTTACATTTTGGCTAAAGAAAGTATACATGAATCCGGTCTAGTATCTACTCAGAAGAGTTGGTTGGATTAATACAAGTGTCTACCCAGAAGGGACGTTTGTTGTGGTGCAGTAAATAGCAACTCAGAACAAGAAATTAGAGATCTGAGTTCAACTTCCAGTCGAATTTGCTGCATTCATATATGTGCAAATAGCTTTGGGAAAAGTATTAATCTGCTCTCCTCTTCAGCTATGGGTTGAATAGCAGAACAGATTGGGTTCTATAGCTCTGGTTAGCAATCAGTCTACCGCAGAAAGTAATGGCAACCTCCTGCAGGAAAATCTTCTGCCCAGTTAGTCATGTCTCTTTTTAGACATGAGTGCCCAAGCTTGTATCATGTATGGCACTAAACTGACTAACACTGAAGAATACCATTTGGTGTATTCTAAGCTCTGCTAAACAAAGCAACAATTTTTAGTCTTGTGTTTTCAGAGTAGTAATAAACAATAAGTTCAATTCTCATGGTTCACTCAGCTATAGTAGACTTGTGCCTGACTAGACTAAGCTTAGTAACTGTAATCTGTTCCTGGGATAGAGTGATGGGCAATAAGCTAGTCTTTATTAGACTATTTATGATTATGGAGATTTGATCCAAGTACTCCCTGATTATAGTCCTTTGCCTGAATGATACACACTTGAAAAATTAGTGCTTTAAAATATAAGTAAATTTTTAAAACTAGAGCTATGACCTTGTTGGGTTAAACTATGTGTATTTCCCACCAGTGTTTGTAGTAGATTTTTAAGTTTGTATTTTGACTGCTAATTTTCAGGGTACTATCTTTTTTTTAATAATTTCACCCCAAGCAAGGCGGTACCACCACTGATGCACAGAGGGCTACATAAGAGTAAAACTTAAACCAGGAAGAGAGTGAATAGAAAGACGAACCAGTTACAGTGGGTTTCAGAGAAAGAGCAAGAGAAGGATGGGAATACAGATGTGAAAACAGTTGTGAAGATAGAGAGAAAGGAAAAGAACAAGATATATGGGTGATGTAGAAAGAACAGGAGTCAAGTAGATAAGAGATGGATATTGACATTGCATTTAAATTCCTGGAGGTTGTAGCCATCAGGAAAGCAAGTATATGGAAGGGAGTTCCACAGGCAGGAAGCGCAAGAAAAGAAGCTGCTGGAGTAGAATTGTCAGCTGCATTTGGTTGATCTAACTGTAAATGGGTGGGACCTTGTTGCCAGTCTGGTTGCATGAGTAAATTCTTGTAGCAGGGGCACCAGTGACTTAAGTTTGTCAGAGCAAAAGCCATGAAAATATTTGTAGAATATCATCCCACACCTGTTACCTCTCATTTAGCTTTGTGAGATTTTTTAAAATCATTTCACTACAAGCAAGGTGATAATGCCACTAAGACATGAGGTATTATTGAAAATTAAATTAGAATAAGACATTAGTGATGAGAAAGGATGTGCGTCGTGGTGCAGTGGATATCGGCTCGGAATGAAAAATCGGGAAGCCGAGTTCGAATTCCAGTCGAATTCCTTGCATTCACTTACACGCAAATACCCTTGGGAAAGGTATTAATCCGTCTCTTCCCTCCAGTTATGGGTTAAATAATAGGACAGATTGGGTTCTGTAGACTTGGTCGGCAACCAGTCTACTGCAGAAAGCAATGGCAACCTACTGCGGGATAATCTTCTGCCCAGTCAATCATGTCTCGAAAGAGACATGATCGTCCAAGCGTGTATCACGTGTGGCACTTAACTGACTGATGAAAAAGGAAAAATAAGAGAACAGGATTCAGGAAGACAAAAGATGTCGATTGAAATTGCATTTAAATTTTTCAAGGTTGTAGGTGGTAGGGAAGCAAGAAATCAGAATTGAATTCATTAGGCAAGAATTGCAAAAGAGAAATTATTTGAATTAAACTTATAGTTATATCTAGTTATTTCAGCAGGAAAACAATAAAAGACAGTTGTCAATCTCGTAATACAGCTAAATTCACGTGGTTGAAGTACCAAAGAAGAAAGTTCATTAGGAAAATTGCCATCAAAATATTTATAGAAATATCAAACAGTAAGAAAATGACTGAAATCAAGATGCCAGACAGTTCTTTGGATTTTCTGAGAATTTTGAGATATATATAGGAGCACCAGAACAGATTTCCATGCAAAAATTAATGGTAGATTTATAACTGTGCAAGATAGATTATATGGTCTGTCATGATGAACTGATTTTCTTAGTTGAATACCTATCAGCAGACACAATATCATTATTCCACTTCATGTCAGTGGTAGATGGGAACGCAAGTAAATGCAATAAGTTGGTCTCCTGGAGGTTAGCATTGTTATATATCCATAAATAACAAACACGGGTGTATATAAAAATATGACTTGTGTTTTTATTAATGACGCTGGACCGTGTCGCCTAGGAACAGAGAGTGAGAGAGCGCTCTTCCAAGGTTGACAGGGGTGACGACGGGAGTATAGCCTCTCTGCTTAGCTCGTCTAGCTTCTTCTTCGACTTCTGGTCTTGTCTGGCTCTCTGCCCAGACTGCCTGTCGAGCCTGACTCCTGTCGAGGCTGACTGGGACTCTTCTTCTCTTCTACTGTCGACTTCTGTGTTTCGAGGTCTTTATATATCTTCCAAAAACGGAACTTGCCTCGATCGCGACGCCTACTCGATGCCTACGTAATTCTCATAGTCACCTGTCTGTTTGCTCTGAGCTATTTCCGCTCTGCCGGAAATAGGGTCAAAACGACATCCGCTGCTTTCAATGACCGAAAACACCCACGCTTCATCAGCCTTCTTGGGTGGGGCCAGATTATTATATTACAAGCATCAGACATGCTGATGAAAGACAAAATGGTTCTCTGTGATGATTAAAAGATAGCAGTTTTGTTTTTGTTCTGTTTCTTTGTAATTATATAGCAAAGTATTTTGTGAAAAAGAATTTTCCAAATGTTTCTTGAAATATTTTCTCTGTTTTTTTTTTTTTTAACAAGCAGTAATTGCTTTTTCTCTCTTTCGACTTTATGTAATTTGACAATCATAATCAGTGCCTATCTGATAGGAAGGAAATGCAACTGGTAAAAAGAAAGAATATTCATAACAATTTTATCATTTGTCAGCAAGTAGTTCATTGACAAGAAGAATGTTTACCTTAAATTTATAGAAAAATAGCTGAAATAAATTTTAAAATAAAATCTTTTTTGACATATTTAAGTTACTTTTAGCAAAAAGAAAGAACCTTATTCCTTTAATCATTACATGTTTGTAAATATATACATAAACATATCCGAGTGAGTATAGAATGAGGAGAAAAATGAAAAATGTTTTTCTCGTCCAAAACATTAATTTAAACAGTGCTAGATATATGATGTATAGAGCTGTGAATATTTATTATAACTTATGTTTTAGAACATGTACATAATATTTTCTATATATGTCCTCTTCTCTACAATCATATAGTTGTTTCAATGTTTGGACTCCAACATATCATCGGGAGAAGGAAAGATCTTTCCTCTTTATATATAGAGTTTAGCAGTGAAGTTTGAAAAATAATTAAAACATTTATTTGCGACATCAGCATGGATAGATATTGCAATTTTAAAAATTTCATTTTCTGAGAAAACTGTCATTTCTAGGATATGCTACACTTTCTGATTTCTTTCCATCTATTACTTTTGTTTTCTATGGATGTATACACTTGTGTATTTTGGTAGCAATCTCTCTTTTATGCAGGTTTGATTGAAAATAACAAGCAAGATAATATAATTAAATTTTTTATATAATTCCTTGTGCGTTCTTATTATTTTTCCTTTTCAGAACACAAATTATATAGGAATTGTCAAAATGTTTTGTGTTCTTGAGCACTTTCAGTTATACTTTTAGACATTATCAAGAGTGAATTTTATATTACATCTAACTGAATATGTAAAGAGTTTATGCATGTTGAGTCATGTGTTTGTAATCAGTGTAACCCTAATATAAGAGAGTTAAAAGTTATCTTATATCCGAGTTTGGTTTATTTTATATACATTACCACAGGCTGTAATTTGGGACCAGATAAAATCCCTCTTATATCAGGGTTTATCTTATATCAGGGTCTCTTATATCCGGGTTATACTGTATTTTGAAAATAGTAAGCACATTTCTACCATTTTCATAATTGATATTATTAAGTGTTGCATTTTTCCTTTTTTATTAATAATGCTTTTATTATTTTCTAGCCATTTTTGCATTTGGATGCTATTATGTGGGTATCGTCAATAATTCATAAATTTAAAAAATCTAACCTAAAAAATAATGTTGTTTATGAATTCTTATGTTCTTTAGAAGATTTTATCTCCAACTGTAACAATCAAAAAGCAAACATTAAATTCTTACATTGGTCACACATGCACTACACTCTCTCATAGGTTAACCTGTCACTTGTCAAAATTAGGAATCAGTTTGTGCACATGTAGATAAACATATGACAAATAAACAAAATAATATTAACATTAGAAAAATGGTACATTAAGTTTTAAAGATTTTCTTTCCAAAGAAACAATACTGACAAGGTACTTTTGTTTAGTTTTATATTATGTTTTAGTATACATGCAAAAGTCTTCTTTCTGAGCTTAATGAATGAAAAATTGTTAAAAAGTTTCTTAGTTCTGAATGATTTGGGCTAAACTGTTAGCCATTTTCAATGATTTTTTAAATACTATAGTAAATGGGGTGTAAGTGCTGTTGTGGTCAGCATAAAAACTTGATGAAAATAGACATATTCTTAATTTTTAAATACAGTCAATAGAGTATCTATCCGTACCTGTTTTGTCATTCACCCTGGTTGGGTTGAGCCAGCTTCCTTTGTTCTTCCTAGGGAGGAAGCAATAGAGTTTGCCCATGTTCATAAGTAATCATATTGAGTTGTTTTTTGTTTTTTGACATCACTTTTAAACAATTTTTGCAGTGAATTATACAAGTCACATTCGTGTTTTTATGGGTATTTTGCATACTGTGATTGGTACAATTTCATACTGGTTTAAATGTATTTGTATTGAGATTTGGGTAGGGACATAAAGCATCAGTCATCTTGACAGGCAGGTGGCAGAGATGGAGTGGGGTTTGGTATAATTATTTATGGATTTGTTTTCATCAAGAATTCAATTCCCTATAGGTATCTAAAATCATAAATAATCTTAGTCTCATGTAGCTTTGATTTTGTTAATGAGAAAGTATAAAGTATAATATCATCCCCCCACACAAACATATATATATATTTTTTTTTTCTAAACATATACTGTTAAATATAAGAGACAATGAATGTCTATTATGTATAATCATGAGCTGCTCTAAACGTCGTATTTTGGCTTTAATTTCAGTTGAAAATAAAGACAAAAATTCTCCAACATTTGGATAATTTTTTATTAATTTGGTTCTAAGCTTTCGGCTCACATGAACCATCTTCAGAGAGGTTATTAAGACGGTAATACTGTAACATCCACCATCACCGACAATTTTATTTTGTGTTGACATAAAACTTTGATAGGCAACGGCAATAGTTACCAAAAATAACAAACGCAGTTTGCAAATTTGTAATGCAGTTCTATGACATCACACCACGTGATAGCGTGAAATGACAACAGAACCATGTATTCAAATGCAATGTAATGTGTTATGACCAGATTTAAACGTGATTTTATTAAGTGTGGGTTGTTTGGATTTAATGTAGATGGCCTCCAATATCTGAAGGTTCTTTTTACTGTGTGTATGAGTAAGGATTATTGTATTGTTGACTAAAATCTGTCTGTCTGATATTACCTACATGTTTATGTCTTTCTGAGAAATGTTTTATATATATATATATATATATATATATATATATATATATATATATATAGTGTATGCACACATACATAGAAATATATATATATACATTTTTGAATAAAATATCTGGATAACACCATTAAGCCTGTATTGATTGAGTAATTGATTTGATTTTTATGGCTTAATAGCCCTTTGCAGGTTATTTAAAGCCAGAAAATTTTTGGTGGAATAATAGTTTACTGATACAAATCTTACAAATCAACCAATTGCTGGAGGGAGAATAGGTGGTTCATAACTTTTCTAAAGTTATTTTTGCATAGGTCAATATACTGAACCTAACTAGAATTGAAACTCAGCTCTCCAATTTCCAATTCCAGGCCATTATTCATTACACCACATAAACACACATCCAAACTAACACACACCTTGTATTACCAAGCAGTCACCCATCTAGGTACTGACCAGGCTTGACATTACTTAACTTTGATAATTGTATGAGAATTAGTGTTTCAATGGGATGTGGTCATAAGCCATTAAATCCGTAGTTTTGTTTATTAATAACTATACAGTATTCTAGGTGTATATATAGACAAAAGTACAATGGGGTTATCTTAGAGTTTTTCAAGTAATAAAAATTCAACATGGAACATCAAGAAAGCACAGTGGGGATTACTGTGTAGAAAAAGCATTATAGACATTTACTGCAGGATATTGTGAAAAGAAAGAAAGAAAGAAAGAAAGAAAGAGAAAGAGAGAGAGCAGTTTCTGCCTTTACCAATGAACATTGTATGGCAGTTAAAACATAGCAAGTACGTCTATACTGGCACTTAGATTGCAAAAGCCTCTTCAACATGAAGTAGTCACCTGAAAGAACTGAGGATCTTCCTGGGGAATTTCAAATGTCCATACACATTTTTTTTGTATGTTTATTTTAGTGTTTCATATAAGTGCACTCTGTTTGGTTGTAATGTCTACAGAATAAAATCTCTTATGGCTTTTTAGCTCGTAAGGGTTCACTTAAGCAAAGTTTAGCAGACAGTCAAGCAAGTCGATGCCGGGATACATCAGTATTCCTGAATATAGGTATATATCTGTCTGTACATGTATATGCATATATATTTTTGTGTTTTGTGTGTATATATAAAATTTGGTTCAGATATATATGTTTGTACACACACACACACACACACACACACACACACACACACACACACACACACATATATATGTTGTAATTTTGTTATTCTAATGGTTTATAAATGCATTATATAACCATTTGTTTTAAAATATCACACAAAGAAGAACAATGTTCAGAAACATGAAATGTTTTGTATGGTGATATAATTCTTTTATGAACCATTGTAATAACAAAATTACACTATTAAGCTCGACTTGTATCGAGCAATTTTTATAAAAGTAAATGCATTGAACACTTAATGTATCAGTTCTTTCACTTTCTTATATGCATCGTTCATTCAGTAATGAATTAGAACACTCTAACTACTGTCGTATGTCACACGATAAAAGTCTGCCTCCTTCTACCGAGTGCCCATAGCTCAGAGGTAGAATCGCTGACTGACTCCAATTCTGTTGGGTTTCAGTTCTGGGTAAAAGCAATCGGATGTCTAATCATGCTGATGAACTATGATACAGTGAAACAGATCTGTCTGCGGATGACTATGCTCTCGCACTCTGATTGAGCACTCTGGAAGAATGGTAGACTTTGAAAAAACAGTAGCTACTCTAGCATCTACACATTGTTCATTCAGTAATGAATTAGAACACACTAACTACTGGTGTATATCACACGATAAAAGTCTGCTCCTTCTACCAAGCGCCTATAGCTCAGAGGTAGAATTGCCGACTGACGCCAATTCGGTTGGGTTTCAATCCTTGGTAAAAGCAATCAGATGTCTAACCGTACTGATGAGCTGTGATACAGCAAAACAGAGCTGTCTGCGGATGACTAGATAGATAGATAGATAGATAGATAGATAAGCATTTACATGTATGGATAGAAGAGCATGTAACCACCTCTTAATTGCTGTTGTTCTCAGATCCACCCTGACTCGGAGTGGTAGCACCTGTTAGGGTCCCATCTATGGGTAAATAGTTAACCCCCAAACCGAGGTCAAAATACTTTGAAAGTATTTACCAACAAAAAATTTTTCAATGAAAAATATTACCAACCAAACGTTTTTGAAGGAAAAATGTTACCAACAAAAATACGTGAAGAAAAAAAAAATATTACCAGCAATACATCTGACTCTCAACAAAACCCACTTTACAAAGAAAGTATATTCTATTCATACAAATCTATTGTAAAAATCTTGTCAGCATTAAATGACCCATTGAGGTTGATATGCCGTAAAACAAATCAAACCAAAACAAAAGATATATGGATAGACAAGTAAATGTAAATATGTCTGTGCACATATATCTATATATCTATATCTTTATCACTTTAAAAATTATTTTTAGTGGATACTACTTGAGTAGACGTTCTTTTTATTTATCAAACAGAATATTTATTTTAATTTGTCAGCTTTGGAGAGCACATATTTTTCTTTAATAAGATATCTTAATATTTAGTGATAAAAATCTGTCAGATTAATAAATTAAAATCCATTATTTCTTTAGAATATCTATATATCTATATTTATCTATGTATATATAAAATGAAATAAAAGTAGTATATATTAATACTAGTAAATATTATGCATGAAATCATATAATTTAATATATATCAAATTTAACAGAATTTCTGCTGATAAAGTGCTCAGTATAGACTAGAGTGATGATTACTATTATTGTAGAAGTAAAAAAAATTAATATTTATTAAAGATCAATTCAGATTTTTGTAATCTTTTAATCACTCATCAGGATTGTTTACTTATTGGTAAATTGTTGTTATTTTAAATCTTTAATTTAATGCTTGCACATTGTTTTTGTTGACTGCATAGTATAATAGAGTGATTATAATAATAGAATTATAATAATAGAATTATAATACCATTATAATAGAGTGATTATAATAATAGAATTATAATAATAGAATTATAATACCATTATAATAGAGTGATTATAATAATAGAATTATAATAATAGAATTATAATACCATTATAATAGAGTGATTACTAGTGATAGAATTATAATAATAGAATTATAATACCATTATAATAGAGTGATTATAATAATAGAATTATAATAATAGAATTATAATAATAGAATTATAATACCATTATAATAGAGTGATTATAATAATAGAATTATAATAATAGAATTATAATACCATTATAATAGAGTGATTATAATAATAGAATTATAATAATAGAATTATAATACCATTATAATAGAGTGATTATAATAATAGAATTATAATAATAGAATTATAATACCATTATAATAGAGTGATTATAATAATAGAATTATAATAATAGAATTATAATACCATTATAATAGAGTGATTACTAGTGATGGTGAAGTTATGCTTCCATTCATCTTTCCACAGGGCTTCAGGCTCAACACGGAGGCCTTCATCAAGTGCCTTTAGGAGGTAGTGCTGTGCTGGGTCAAGAGGCTGGTTACTGGAAGAGCATATGACACATAAGCAGGAGAACCTCATAATTGTCAGACAACTTCTGCAACCTTATCACCCCTTACATCTGGCTACCTAACTCTCCAGACTACAAACCTCTTGATTATTATGTCTGAGCATGCAGTTGAGCATAAATCCAACAGATTCCAAAGTTGTCTTGGGGTCATGGTTGAAGCCATTGAATAAATTTATGCTTTACTATTTTAAGATATTTTTTGTTTAATTTTGGTAAATATATCTATTAAGATAAGATGTTACTTTTATTTTTATTTTTGCATAATTTTTATGACAACTTATCCATCGCACCCTGTTAGTCATAGAAGCATATTTGATTAATATAACATCTCATATACCTGAATAAATAATTATTTTATTATTTCACATGTTGATATTCTATAAACTTCCCCATTCCTCCAGCCATTGATTTTAATAACTTGTACTATTTTGACTTTAACATTACTTGTAGTAGTTTTTATTGCTTCCCAGATATCTTTGTTTAAATATTGTTTCCCATTTACATATAAGTTCACTGATAAACTGCAATATCTTGGGTGGTTGGAGGCCTTTCCATTAATTTGGTATCTTTGAAATATTTTTTGACAAAGTGGGCAATAATCAGCTTTGCACTTGTGAATAAGCGTTTTCTTGCATGAATATACACTTCAAATGAATACTTCTTGATTAGCTTATGGATAGCCTCATCACATTAAAACACCAGTTCTTTTATGATCATCAAAATTAAGCAGCATCCAGCCTGATCAATTCTTGGATGGGTGACTGTTTGAGAATAACAGATGCTGTAAGCTTGTATGTTCAGATGGTATAATGGCTTGGAATGGTTAATTGGAGAGTTGTGTCTCAATTCCACTTGGGTTAGTTATATTTACTTATATACTCTTGGAAAAGGTTTTTTTTTTTTTAATCATTTCACCCCGAGCAAGGCAGAAATGCCACTGATGTGCAGGGGGTTACATAAATGTAAAAAGATTAATTAGAAAAGAGTGAGGAGTACAAGCTAGTTAGAAAGGAACAACAGAAAGCTGAGAAAGCAGGTGCAATGACAGATACATAGGCGGAGAGAAAGTGAAGGTTATACAGGGGAGGGGAGAGAGCTAGAGTCTAGTGGTTAGTAGATGAGTATTAACTTTGCATTTAAATTTCTGGAGGTTGTAGCCGTCAGGAAAGCAAGAATATGGGAGTGAGTTCCACAGGCGGGAAGTGTGAGAGAGGAAGCTGCAGGAGTAGAATTGTCGTCTGCATTTGGCTAACCTGACTGTGAATGGATGGGACCCAGTTGCCAGTCTGGTTGCATGAGTAAACACTTGTTGAGGAGGCGTCAGTGACTTAAGCTCATCCGAGCAGAAGCCATGAAAGTATTTATAGAAGAGACAGAGGGAGGCCACATTTCGACGATGGTAAAGTGGCTGCAGTCGAGTCGCTATGGATTAATTAATATGACTAATTTGAATCACTACATCATTATTATCTAAAATAAAAAAATAAAAACATATATTCTTAAAATCTAAAAAAAATATTTCTGGCTTTAAATAACTTGCGAATGGTTAATAAGCTGTCGAAAATCAATCCACCAATCAATCCAAAGTTCTTGATTAAAAAAAAATACTTTTTCAAGAAATTACAATAATTCTTTACATCTCTCTTAATAGTAGCATAAACTTCAAATGGACTTCTAATTTTAATGCCTAGAATACTAGCCCCAAATATTACTTCCCCTTCCTTGTTGTTGTCTTTTAATTAAATTTATAACTATTTAATACTAACAAAAAACAGCTTGTCTTCAACAATGGTACCTTAGTCCATTTAAAAATATTTTCTTTGGTATCTCAAACACTTGCACCGGGGTCTTTTCAAAGTAACCTCATACACGAATGTCTGTTAATGTTCATGCAGAATTATCCTCTTTGATTGGTTGCTATTGAACCAGTTCTCAGGATCTTCAAGATATTGGGAATATCTGAATATATTCTGTACAGACATCGGATATGGAAGGGGTTAACTAAAAAGTAAATGGAAAAACAGAAAGTCTCATCAAGGGGAAGTACTACTATTAGTACTACTATTAGTACTACTATTCAGGAAGTCTGTCATTTATTAGTCAGTCAGTCAGTTAAGTGCCATGCGCGATACACGCTTTGGGCGATCATGTCTCGAAAGAGACATGACTGACTGGGCAGAAGATTATCCCGCAGTAGTTTGCCATTGCTTTCTGCGGTAGACTGGTTGCCGACCAAGGCTATAGAACCCAATCTGTCCTATTATTTAACCCATAACTGGAGGGAAGAGACGGATTAATACCTTTCCCAAGGGTATTTGCGCATAAGTGAATGCAAGGAATTCAACTGGAATTCGAACTCGGTTCCCCGATTTCTTGTTCCGAGCCGATATCCACTGCGCCACAACGCACATCCTCGTTTATTAGTAAAGCATGGAAAAGACAAATATACAATTTTTTTTCTCTTTTGATTTTATTCAATGTAGCATTTTGGTTAGGAAATGTGTTTGCTAATCTGTCACTGTCAGTAGTCTTGCAAACTGACATTGTCAAGAGGACATGGTATGTTGAATGCTAAGATGAAAGAAATACGAGCCAAAAAATAATGCTACCTCTAAAGAATACAAACACCTTAAAGCAGTGATTTTCAAATGATGTAGCATGCCTCATAGGTGCAGTGGAAGAGGATAGAAAGTGAGGCAGAATGATTGAAAGACAAGGAAAGATTAAGATTTAATTGGAGTAGATAGACTAAACTATCGCCCGGTTCACACTCCACCCACGTCTATTGAACAGGTGAAGAGGTTCATCCCTTGTTTCCTGTTTAGGATGCGGTTTCCAGTTATCTCTTTTTCAATCTTCTCATTTTCTTTTTTTTTTTTCAATTGGAGTAGATAGACTAAACTATCGCCCGGTTCACACTCCACCCACGTCTATTGAACAGGTGAAGAGGTTCATCCCTTGTTTCCTGTTTAGGATGTGGTTTCCGGTTTTCTCTTTTCCAATCTTCTCACTTTCTTTTTTTTTTTTTTTTTTTCAATTGGAGTAGATCGACTAAACTATCACCCGGTTCACACTCCACCCACGTCTATTGAACAGGTGAAGAGGTTCATCCCTTGTTTCCTGTTTAGGATGCGGTTTCCAGTTTTCTCTTTTCCAATCTTCTCATTTTCTTTTTTTTTTTCAATTGGAGTAGATAGACTAAACTATCGCTCGGTTCACACTCCACCCATGTCTATTGAACAGGTGAAGAGGCTCATCCCTTGTTTCCTGTTTAGGTGGCCTTACCGCCTTGCTCCCTTGCTCGGGGTGATATGATTTAAAAAAAAAAAAAAAGAAATGGTTTCAGAAATTCATATGCCAAAAATAAATATGATTTCAAAATTTTAAATATTATTATAGATTACTTGTAATTGCATGCATGAGTCCCAGTATAAATAGTTATGAATAATTATTGATCAATTTTAATATGGTGATATTTGTGCATTATATCAAATATTAAGAATATAGTAACTAGGGTCCACAACTTGAAAGAGAGAGTTATCACTGATAATGTGCATAGAATACTGTTGTCATATTTGGTAAGGTGCCCCTGCTATTCATCTCAGTGTTCTTAATTAGCTCCAAAGAAGAATCTGTGGTGTGATAGGTCCTGACTTGAGAGCCTGACTCCAGCCACTTTCTCACCAGCTTCCCTTTGTCTCTTCTACAAATAGTTTCATGGCTTCTACTCTGACGAACGTAAGTCACTGGTGCCCCCACTACAAGAATTTACAGTTAGATCAAACAAATGCAGCCAACAATTCTACTTCGTCAGCTTCTTTTCTCGCACTTCCTGCTTGTGGAACTCTCTTCCATATACTTGCTTTCCTGATGGCTACAACCTCCAGGAATTTAAATGCAATGTCAATATCCATCTCTTATCTACTTGACTTCTGTTCTTTCTATATCACCCTGTACATCTTGTTCTTTTCCTTTCTCTCTATCTTTGGAACTGTCTTCATACCTGTGTTCCCATCCTTCTCTTGCCCTTTCTCTGACACCCCCTGTAACTGGTTCGTTTTTCTCTTCATTCTCCTCCTGTCTAAACTTTTACTCTTATGTAGCCCCCTGTACATCAGTGGGCAGTACCACCTTGCTTGAAGCAAAACGATTAAAAAAAAAAAAGAAAGAAAAAGTGATTATTTCCCTTTAACCCTGTTTTTTTTATTTTTAAATGTGCATTTTATTGCATAAAACTTGGTGAGACACAAGCAAATTTTTATTCTTAAAATTTGGCTAAGAAAAAATCGTTTGGGAACTGTAACTACATATAAAAGCAAGCAAAATAAGAAGAAAGCAAAATTAGAGGAAGAGGAATAATAATTGACAATACTTTGGCTAAGTTAATCAGACAAAAGATTTGTTGTTACAAGTAAAAGCAAAGGAGATAAAATGAAAGACAAGTCAAAAATTAATAATAATTGACAAATGCTTCATCTAAAAAATTCTTAAACTCAAAGGCATTGTAACTACATGTAAAAGTGAACTGATGAAAGAAAGATTAGTCAAAAATTAATAACTGACAATGATTCGGCTAAGAAATTCAAACTGTGACTAGATATAAAAGCAAGAGAAATAAAATGGACGAAAGACAAGTCAAAAATTAAAAATATTTGACAATGCCTCCTGTAACGAATTCAGATGTTACAATTATTATTTATTAATATAAGGTGTAAAAACAATGAGAATAAATTTAAGAAAAGCTAGTAAAAAGTTAATAATAATTGACAATTATTTATGTAAGACATTCATAAACCTAAAAATAATTATGACATGTAAAAAAGAAGAGAAAAAAGAAGAAAAAACACTAGTAAAACATTAATAATAATTGACAGTACTTTGACTAAGAAATTCAGACAAAAGAATTGTAAGTACAAATAAAAGCAAGAGAAATAAGATCAAAGAAAGGCAAGTCGAAAAACTAATAATAATTGATAGTCAGTCAGTTAAGTGCCATACTGTAATATAACAATCTGGCCCCACCCGAGAAGAAGGCTGTTGCAAGCGGGGTTGTTTTCCGGTCGTTGAAAGGAACGGATGTTTGTTTGACCTTATTTCCGGCAGTAGCGGAAATGGACAGAGGCAAACAGAACAGGTGTCTCTGAGAATTACGTGGGCGTGCGTGGGCGAGGCAAAAATCGGAAGTCCCGGTTTGGAGATTATAAAAAGACCTCGGCGCACGGATTTCACCAGAGAGACCAGACAGAGGCAGACGAGAGAGACCAGACAGAGGCAGACAGAGAGCCAGACAGTAGACAGAGATCGGCCGGTGAAGAGAGACACTCCCGTCAACCCATTAGAAGCGCGCTCTCTCACTCTCTGTTCCCTAGGCTACACGGTTCATCGTCATTAATAAAAATATAACTTCATATTGTTATATATATGTGCTGTTCGTCGATATAACTGGAACCAGCATTCGCTAGGCATAACAGACTTACGTTTTGGTGCCTAAGTGACTTGCTGTTTTGGGACAACAAAACAGATTGATACGAGCTGGTTACCACGGCAACGATTGAAAATTCAACGGACTTAAAACTACCAGATAGAAGACGAAAATAGGAAACAACAGGACGAAAATATATAGCAGCCGCGCGACTAAGTGACTATAAAACATCAGCCAAGGTAGGTGACTCATTGATTTGATAGTGTGTGTGTTTTCTGCTCGTGTTTATAAGTATAGTTAGAAAAAAAAAATGCATACTTTTGCCGATCTGGCCCTAGAGTTGAAAAATGGATTGTTCGGTAGAACGGAGGGGGTTAGGACTACATGTAGAGAGTAGCGCATAGGTTTGGGGTTGACGGGGGTGTTAAAGTTGACGGGAGGATTGGAGTTGAAATATTTACCTATCTGTAAGTACAAAACATCTGAGTTAATGATTTATTTTTGTTGTTAATATTTTACCATATATGTGAAGTGAGTTTACTGGTATGTTGCTTAATTAATCTGACTTTTATTGAGTAAGTGAGATGTAAAATCATGTAAAGGAAGTTTCTTCTACTCTTTAAAGTGGATAATTGGATTAACTTGTTGATAACAATGTTTTCGTTGGGTTGTGCAGTGTTAGGTTGTTTTTTTTTTATTTCTTTTCAATGACTGTACACTACAAAATGATTTACATTTCTATGGTTGTGAATTATGCTTTTGTGCAGGTTCCCATCAATTCAACATCCTCTGTGAATTTTCATTTATGTGACTTGGGAAATATCTTTTGAAGATATATTAATTTCTGAAAACTAGTAAATACCTTGGAACAGATAAATATGGAGAGATTTAGTGAAGGATGTGAGGAACTCCCGAGGAGGTTGACGATAGGGGTCATTGCTGGCGTGGTCGGCGTAATAATAATCCTTGGAATAATAGCCAGGAAGTGGATTTTTAAGTGTAAAAGAAGCAACAGTGCTTCGGGAAAGGAAATTGAGTTATCCGTTGTGAATAGTACTCCGGGGTCAACGGGTGTTCAACACTCAAATGTCTCTGCGTTAAACAGAGAGACGTCAACAAATCAGATATGTTTGGATTCGAATCCAGAGGAAGTAGTTCAAGGAATAGAAAACATTGTACAAACTAAGGAACTACGAGTCACGGGTCCATTTTTTTTAGACTAAATTAATATCCTCCACAAGTAAATTGCATGCGGATTAACGTTGGAATCAGGGTAATTTTCTTCATTTTCTATTGAACATTTCTCGGCTAGACTATGAATGATATGTACGGCAGATAATGACCATTTTTTCTGTGTTCAAACATAGTATGTTTGAAATTAAATTAAATTAAATGAGGTTACATGTGTAACAATAAACTCGAGCAGAAGCACGCATGGTGTTGGTCAAAGGTCATTTACTCGATGTTAGTTTAGAAACTGGGGCGCGATTACCGCCTATAATCATGTGGTTATGCATCGAGGAGTCTACGCTTATGGACAGAGTCGAGAAAGAAAATGAACATTTTTAAGAACTTTGCCCAATTCTGTGAAAATGGATATTAAAAAAAAAAAAAAAAAAAAGAAAAGAACAATGAAACATCGAGCTGGTAGAACAATTTTCAAGATGGACACGAACATTGTTGGGTTGCCGATGTAGGCTCCCCTATATATTTTTTTTGTTTGTTGTTTTTTTGTTTCGGCATGCACATGTTTGTTGTTTTGGCGTGCACATGTTTTATACAATTGTCGGGCTTGTGTGGCATGGGGAGGAGAGTGAGGGTGTTGCGCTTAAAATGTTCTTAGGTGAACATTTTGGAAAATGGGTGGGCGAGGAATGTAATATAACAATCTGGCCCCACCCGAGAAGAAGGCTGTTGCAAGCGGGGTTGTTTTCCGGTCGTTGAAAGGAACGGATGTTTGTTTGACCTTATTTCCGGCAGTAGCAGAAATGGACAGAGGCAAACAGAACAGGTGTCTCTGAGAATTACGTGGCCGTGCGTGGGCGAGGCAAAAATCAGAAGTCCCGGTTTGGAGATTATAAAAAGACCTCGGCGCACGGATTTCACCAGGGAGAGACAGAGGCAGACGAGAGAGCCAGACCAGACCAGAGGAGCAACAGATACGACGACCCCCCCGTCAACCCATTAGAAGCGCGCTCTCTCACTCTCTGTTCCCTAGGCTACACGGTTCATCGTCATTAATAAAGATATCACTTGATATATTTTTATATATATGCGTGTTTGTTGTATATTGCTATATAACAATACATGAAACACACTTGGGTGATCATGTCTCAAAAGAGACATGACTGAATGATTATCCCGCAGTATGTTGCCATTGCTTTTTATGGTAGACTGGTTGCCAGCCAAGGCTATAGAACCCAATCTGTCCTGTTATTTAACCCATAACTGGAAGGAAGAGATGGATTAATACCTTTCCCAAGGGTATTTGTGCGTAAGTGAATGCAATGAATTCAACTGGAATTTGAACTTGGCTCTCTGATTTCTCATTCGGAGCCAATATCCACTGCACCATAATGCAGTACTTCATCTAAAAGATTCATGTACTTGAAAGAATTATAACAATAAATAAAATCAAGAGAAATAAAATGAAAGAAAGACAAAAAGTTATTAATAATTGACAATATTTCATTAAAGAAATGATTATGTTTGCTTATATGGTTGAAATATAGCAAAGCAACTAAAATAATGTTAAACAAAGCCTTGTTAAAAAAATTAATTCTAATGGTGATTTTCTAAGCACAGTTTAAATGTGGCACAAAGCTGAAAGTATGGGGTTCCCAGTGAGGATCGGACTCACTACTCAATTGCAATGGTTTTAACAAGACAAGCTTGTTAATCATTACACCACCTCAAGGTGCCGAAATTAATCCTGATGGTGCTAGATCTGCTAGTATTATTATACATATTATTTTTTTTTCCCTCCACATCCTATTTGTGGTTTTGGTCACTATACTTTATCTTGTTTAGTATAGATTCTGGAGTAAAGTATTACTATTTATGCCACGAATTATTTTGAACCAGAATCTTCCTTGTGTTTAAATCATTACATTTCTGGTAATATATTTTCTAATCTTTTTTCTACTGTGTATTTGTCACATCCAGTAATCACTGAAAGGAAACCCCTTATCTTATCCTCAAGTATTCCTGTTCATTTTTTTTACTTCTTATTTTGGAAACTTTTATGACTTCATAAATAAAAACAATTTGCACATTCAAAAAGAACAACATCTGGGAATTCTCCTAACTGAATTTTCACAATGTAAGAAATCATGGCTCTCCACAGCTTATTTTTTATTATCTGCAGATATCTATGATTTCTTGTGATATATACCGGAATGTTTTCCCATTGCCTTCTTCAGTTTTGAATTCTGAGTTTTCTTTCTTCTAGAATGGCTACTGCACAATACTGGAGAGACTAGTATTCTCTACCATTTAACCTCTAGCTTGGGAAGGAGAGATGGATTCATATATTTCTCGCAGACTTTTGTGTGAAAGTGAATGTAACTGAATTGTTTGAAATTTGAACTCAGTTTACTGTTTCCGCTTTCAAATCGAATAATTAAACTCATCACTTGTGAGAAAAAACCCTTTAAATCCTCCATGATCACAACCGACAACAAAAATCAAAACTTCAACAAACCAATATTTTCTATGAACTTGGACAATATCACTCTAATAATATATATTCATACTGCAAGCTCATATTGCAATCTTTGAAGCTAATGATTTTCTCTAGCACTCTGTATTACTGGTTCCCAGAGTGCTAGAGAAAATCATCTGAAGAAGGATAGAGCATACAAAGGCCGAAACATCATAAACATTTAAATAAAGATGACGACAACTGTCTGAACAGTAAATAAATGTATGGAGATAATGTAAATAATGTAAATACTACCTTATCTCAGAAGTACAAACAAACCACTGAATTATCACACAGAATAACAAGCCACTGAGCCAATTAATTAGTTTAATTAAATCACCTATAACCAGTCAGTTAGTTAAATGCCATACATGGTACACACTTAGGTGATCATGTCTCAAAAGAGACTTGACAGACTGGGCAGAAGATTATCCCTGCAGTAGGTTGCCATTACTTTCTGCAATATTGCCGACCAAGGCTGTAGAACCCAATCTGTCCTGTTATTTAACCCTGGAGGAAAGAGATGGATTAATACCTTTCCCAAGGGTATTTGCATGTAAGTGAATGCAAGGAATTCAACTGGAATTTGCACTTCTCCTTGGAGCTGATATCCACTGCACCACAACTGCATATCCATAACCAGCCAACATAAAAACAAAACACAAGAAATATGACAAATTCTTACTAATAAAATGAAAATGCTATAAACATTAAAATCATTAACTATAAAAACAAACAACCAAACATCAATACAATTTTATTATATTTATGAACAAATCTGTGAAATATATTTCAGAATACTACAAAAACAGAATACAAAATGACTCATGAAGATGACATACTTTAAAAAAAATAACATGATATGTGGAAATGTAATATAGCAAAGCTGATGAAACTGACAGTGGATCCATAGAGTCTCCACATCAACAATTACTATTTGGTAAAGGCAAGTGAAGCTCAAAAGTAATCAGACATCAGAAAATTTATACTTACATATATCTAAACTTATTTATAAATGGAACTTTGTCTGTGTGTGTGTGTGTCTGTCTTTGTGTGTGTCCGTTACCTATAGACTCCTAAACGGCTGAACCGATTTTCTTGAAAATTTACACAGTTGTATTATAAGCAACTGCGAGTGTTCTTAGCTAGGTTTTGTGTCGAAATGCCCCCCCCCCGATAAATATTGAAAATCGATAATCGAAAAAATCGGGTTATAGAAGGAGTGGTCCGATTTTAATCAAATTTGATACACTCATAAACAAAGACATAAGAAACGATATTCAGAAGTTTCAAGGTTGCAGTTCTTACAATAGTGCAGAAAATCGATAATATATATATATATATATATATATATATATATATAAAAGGCAAGATGTTTGTGTGTGTCTATTTATATGCCTGTATGTCTGTATTTTTTTCAGCCCTTTTAGTTTAGTTTTTGCTTCGAGTTTGGCTCTAAGTAGGTATAATTGTAATTCTTAGTCTCAGTCATGATACCATTTACTCAGAGGACTTATTTAGCCTTAAAAATTCAGTTTACTACGAAAAAATGTATTTGATATTGATACCAGGAAATCAAAATTTGACTTACATCCATTCATTTTTCTTTCAGACTATGGTTTTGCTTTAATTGGAAACAACTATTGCTTTTTAGTCTTTTGTGCCAACATCCAAAGAGTCTGAGCTCCAGGACCATGGATTAGTTTCAAAGCTTTCATTACACCCGAGCAACACCGGGCTATACTGCTAATAAATTATATTTATATTCTAGAATATGTTGGACCAAGAAGTTCAATCTGCGAAACTTCCATCATGTAATTTTCAATATTTAAAAAGTCTGATATTAAATTCCTGTCAATAGATCATAATGGAAACCTTTACAAGTCATGTGGAGTTCATGCCTAATTGGGTAAGTATTGTTGTGTGGGTCCTAATATGATCAACTAATTATTTGTTCCATGATTAGAATATTGCTATCACATATGATCTGGTGCTCTTGCTATATATCTAGAGATCCATAATAAAATCCAAAGAAGAATCAGCAATATTATTAGTCCTTATCTTGCATCTCAGTTTCAGTCACTTTTTCGCCACTATAAAGTTGCTTCTCTGAGCCATTTTTATAACTATTTTCATGGTAATTGTTTGGATGAGCTCATTGCTATGCTACCTAGAATTTATATATATAAACACAGTATTAGACTGGCAATAAAGTCTCATCAAATTCATTTAAGCTGGTGAGATGTAGCAATGAGTTCTATGCTAATAGTTTCTTTCCTGACACTCCTCTTTTGTGGAACTCCCTTCCGACTCTATGCTTTTCCGTCAATTTTCTTCAAAAACTTAAATGCAATGTCAGTTGCTATCTACTGTACTCCTGATTATTTTTTTGTTATTCTTGATCTTTAGTAATGTTTCTGTTTTCTAATTTTTCCTCACCCAGTAATTCCTTGTGTCTTAGTAGCTTTATTGCCTTGCTTTGGTTGAACTTGATAAAAAACAATGCTTTTTCCATGATGCGATTTGATGTGTGCTATCTCTTTCTGAGAATTATTTGTTTGGAATGTTTACCCACTCCCCCACTGGAGTGAGTTGTGACACAAGGTCAGTTTTTAAAATGGGGAATGCGCGGTTCAAAGTTCAAATATTACCCAGTTACTGTTGACACAGCAACTGGGTTGGAGTGAACAAGGTAGATGGCAGTTGTGGTGCAGGGCAATGTTTATGTTTAAAAGTTGTACCCCTTTGTTGCTTTGCAGACAAGATTATCAGTAGTCAAAATTTCCTACAATTTTTTATCCTAATTAAGAACTTTATTACCGCACAGAAAAGGAATTTTGAACTGTATTATCAGGATTACCTCAGACTGGCATAGCTGAACAAGTTTTGGAACTACCTTCAAGGTAGGGCAGTTTTTGTCTTATTTTTAGTTAATGAATAACAAAGAACTGGGTAGGGCCATAAAAACAAAATTTAATCTCCACCAATTAGGTGCAAGCAAACAATTCGATAAAGAAGAAAATAATTTGCCAAATAGAAGAACAAAAGGAAAAATAACTACTAAATTGATAGTCAGTCAGTTAAGTGCCATACGTGATACACGTTTGGGCGATCATGTCTCGAAAGAAACATGACTGACTGGGCAGGAGATTATCCCGCAATAGGTTGCCATTGTTTTCTGCGGTAGACTGGTTGCCAGCCAAGGCTATATAACCCAATCTGTCCTATTATTTAGCCCATAACTGGAGGGAAGAGACGGATTAATACCTTTCCCAAGGGTATTTGTGCGTAAGTGAATGCAATGAACTCAGCTGGAATTCGAACTCGGCTCCCCGATTTCTCGTTCTGAGCCGATATCCACTGCACCACAATGCACATCTAAAATCTAGATTACAAGAAAAATTTGTTTTCTTCTTCTTCTTGGAACACTCATCAATCTTCTTTCCAAGATTAGAGTTGGTATGAGTTATCTCCTCTTCGATGATTTAATGTTTAGAGTGAGTGGCTGATCAAGGTAGATGGCACTACTGATTAATTTGTATGGCAGTTGTGCTGCTGAACCACTGACCAATCATGATTGCCTTATAGTTAAAACCAGAGATATATAAGCTTCTCATTTTCGCATGTAAGCTTAGTTTGAGTTGATAGGGTTAAATATATGAAGTTGTTATCATCATTAGATTATGTATTTCAGTATACAGGGATGTCAGCATCCAGGATTAGAGACTTTGACAAGAACCCTATAAGGTAAGTGATGAGTATTTTGACTCACTTGTGTATATGCATAGATATATCTTTAGAAGTGTATAGGAAAGAGAATTTCTGAAGAGATTATCATAATGTGTAAGACTATTGGAAATTGCCTGAAATTTGTACCATAGTTTGAAACAAAATCTGTGAGAGAAATTAAGTTGATTAGTCAGTTTAGTAAATATCAATAGTTGAGGTAACAAATTAAGTATATTTTTTAATCATTTCACCCCAAGCAAGGCAATAAAACCACTAGGATGTAAGGAGGTTACTGAATGTTAGAGAATATGAGAAAAACTGCTATTAGGAAGAGAGGACAATAAAAGACTAAGAATTAAGAAAACAAAAAATAATGATTGAAATTGCATTTACATTTTTGAAAAGCAAAGTTAGCCGGGAAATAAGAAGCCAAAAAAAGTTTCACAAGCCAAAATTTCAATGATAGAAACTGTTGGCATAGAATTTATGGTTACATCTAGCAATTTCAACTGTAAAATAATGAGATCTTGCCGCTTGTACTGCTCTTAAATTCATAAAGTCTAGATAGAATAGTGAAAAATTATATTTATTCTTATTTACAAGAAAGGTTGTACCATGCTAAAAAGAAGGATGGGAGTGGCAGGCCTTCAGCTGTCTTTTATTTAAACTTAGCTAACCACAGTTACTGACCCAAGCACAGCACAGTGTTGCTTACACCAAAACAACACATTCTTACTACAATTCTTACTACAACCACCATAACATCTCAGTCTCTGTAAAGTCCCAACTAGTTCTTATATGTATAATTTGTCTGTGGAAAGTTCATCAGAACAATTCCCATAATAATATTTCAGGAAGCTATGTTATAGCAGTAAGAAAGGGACTGAAGCCAAGATGTCAGATCAAAACTAATAACATTGCATATTCTTTGTATTTCATCAATTATCTCTAATTATATAGCAAGAGCACCAGACTAGATGTTGCAGCAATATTCAAAGCAAGGATGAATGGTAAACTTATAAATATGTAAGTTAGATTATTATGATATGTGTAAGTATGGGCAT